>JAODAL010042591.1:0-34651 GCA_025379985.1 Phyllomedusa bahiana | reverse complement strand
GTTTTTTTCAGGTACCCATTTATTGTTTGGCTGTTAATTTCCCAGCTTCTCCAGCCCTGTTTGGGTGTAAGAATGAAGGTGGTTGCTCCCCATAGACTTTACTGGTATCGCTCATAATCGATGCTCACTATCGAAAAACCTTATCGTGGTGGCCGACTATCGATATCGCCCGATGTCGATACCCAACGAAATCGCTCAACATAAGTGACCTTTTGATTGTTTATCTATATGAAATAAAATACTTGAAATTTTTTTTTTTTTTTTTATCATTCAGTAATATCAGAGCCCTCCTAGTGGATGGGTTGTGGCGCTGCTCATTGCTATCTCACCTTTATTCCCCCCCCAAGTAGCCTGGGGCTTAAAATTCCTTTAGGGAAATTAGTTTTTGCCAGCCATTGTGCTGTAATATGGTTTTTGTTTTTTAATTTAATGATACGATTCGGACAATAATTGATTAAATAGTTCCAGATTTTGGGGAATCTTTTACCATTGTTCGTTCTTCGATTGCGATTAATCTCCGTTTTCCCATTAAAGTCAGGGAAAGAGGAACCCCCTTCTTTTTCATCCAAACGGGGTAGGTGATCGGAAATTTAAAACACCAAAACAGAAAACCGGGATAGGGGTATTTTTTAGACATTAGGCTCAAGAGTCAGGGAAAAAAAAAAAATTTTTTTTCCACGGGATAAAGGATAAAATAATCCTTCCGTTCAAATGGCTAACCGAAAAAATGAGGAGGGCGTAGCCAGCGAACAGCGGTTTAGAGCTGCTGGGGGGCCCCTTTGACACAAACAAATCCCCGGTTTTGGGAAATGGCCATTTGTTTGAGAAGACCCCTATCACTTTTTGCCATTAAGGGTTTTTTTCCTTTTATCGCTTTTCAAAATTCCCCGGGCACGTTTAACATTAAGATGGGGGGAAAATTGTCATATGTTTTTAGGGGGAACCCCTTTTTCTATGGTTCCCATCCCCTTAAAAGTGCAAATGTCCCCCTTTTTTGTAAATGCACAAGTATTTTTGACAAAGTCAGAGGGCCACTGCCCGGAGTACTGCCCTAATTCCCCCGGGCACCCTTTTCCACATTAGCCTGCCCCCCAAAACACAGAAATGCCCTTAGGGACACAGAAATAAATTAACAGCAAAAAATGAGCATTTGAAACAAGATTTTTTTTTAAATTTAAAACCTTGAATATTGCGTTTTTTTCCCGTTCTTGACCCAAAAAGAGCTAAAATGCCTTTTCAACACCAATAAAATAACCCAGAAAGCACGTTTAAAAAAAAAAAAAAAAAAAAACAAAAAAAAACACATTTTTGGAAAATGGGACCTGGATTATAGCTTTTTTTATTCAACAACCTGACCCCAAAACCTGGAAAAATTTATGACCTTCCGGACATTGTAAACATTGTGCAGAAGAAATGCCTTTTTTTAAAACCCAAAATTTTTTTACCAAAGGGCCCTGGATTTTTAGCTGTTTTTTGACGCACCATGACCCCAAAAAATTTAAAAAAATGACCTTCGGTACTTTTTAAAAATTGGACGAAAAATACCCAGTTAAAGTTGATCTAAATCTTTTTAAAGAAAATTCCCAGCCATCTTCTAAAACTTTCTTTTCAGGCTTTGGAGTTCAAGATCTGAAAAATGGGGGCCATCGGCAAATCACTAACGTTGGAGAACAGTGGGCCCATGTGGCAAAGTATGAATTTTAAAACCCCTTAGTCAGCGGTGCACTCTGTGGTTAAGCCCTTCTCATTATACACGGCCCCGCATGTTGATTTTTATCGATATTTCGAGACTTTAAGAATCATTTAAAAGGGGGACATTCTTATATTGAGGGTTTGTAGAACCGGGCTGAGGATTTCTTATAAAGCAAAACAAAGCAATGGTTGTGACAGAACTTTTCTTGGGCAGAAACCCCTGTGAAACCATGGACACTTTGGATTCATAGAAAGGATGAGAAGGACTGTTTGGGACGCCGCTGGAAAGCTACCAGAAAACCAAATTTTTGGTAACCCCAAACAGTAAGGTTATTCTTCCAGGGTCCTTTCCCCATTGAGGCCTTTTCATAGTCTGATGAGAGTTTTGGGTTTTGTTAATGAACCCAAAGAATCGACTTCCCAGAGAATGTTTGTTGCTGTCACTATCATAAATCCACTTGTTTATGTCTTTTATAGGACATACTGTTTCCCATCCATCCCGGTTGCCCGAAACTCGTCAGCAGTTCTTTGCTCCTGTTTTTGATCTCAGGTGGATGACAAAAGAAGAGTTTACAGGCGCCCTTTTGTGGATTGGGATGGCAATACAGAAACCCTTGCAGTTTGGACTGAAATGACATTGAATTGGCTTTCAAAGTTTTTTAAAGTGGAGACCTTTTGAAGATAAATCAATAAGATCCCTTATTTTAACAAGATGTTTACCAAAGTTTTGATGGCTCCTTGGAAGAGCGAATCTTATGACTTCAAAAAAGGTGTCATGTCATCTATGAGTTTTTTTCCAAAAAGAAGAAACCTCTAGAATGATCAGCAAAGTGGGATTTTAAAAAGTTTACCAAGGAAATCAAATGGACCCCAAATTTCCTTTAACCCGACGGGAGAACCGAAAGGAATAAGTGAATTCCAACTCTAACAGTTGCACAAAATTGTAAAGTTTAAACCCATAAATTTTTATTCATACTTTTTATTTGGCAAAATTGGTTTATGGAGGCATGAAAAAAAATGTCTTCTTTGATACGCCGTGTGGGACGGTTCCTGTTTTTTTGTTTTTTTGTTTCTTGATGTTGTATTCAATTTTTTTAAATTTGTGAATATAGTAAACCTATTGGAAAGGAAAAAAAGGGATTGTCCTATGACCATTTTGGTGGCTTCTTCAAAAAACCCCCCAAGAAAAGGTGCCCGCCTCTATTTCGATGGTCAACACCCCCCAGGGCTGCACCCCTGCTTGTCAGGCGTGGCCCCTTCGATGTGTATGGATTACCTGGAGCTGTGGGGGGGGAATTCCAGAGTGTTTAACGTCAACAAGAGACATTTCCGGAGGCCAAATGATGCGTAATGCAGCCACCGGGACGAAAACGGGGGCGAACGCCCGAAGGGGGAGTCAGACCCGGCCCTTTCCTACAGGCATCAAAACCCGGGGAGCGCTTTAGAAATTTTTGAGTTGGGTTCATGATGTGTGCCCGGAAAGGGATGTGCTCCAGCCTACAATCTTAAAGGGCGGCAGGGTTTATGTTGTCACCACACCTTGCTGGCCCCGGTTCTTGTCACCCAGCCACTCTATTCTCATTGCACAGAGCCTCCCAACCTTGACCTGTGTGTTGACGGTTCAAGACACATTAATTTCAAATGGCCTGGTTTTTTCTTGGGACGTGATTCTACCCATGGACTGGGGGGAGAAACCTGCACCATCCCTGCAGTTTTCGAAAAGGTCACTTAGCCTGAACCCCCCATCATCTCAGAGACTTTCCCCCCAACTCACCCAAAATTTTTCACAGGTGTGCGGGCGGCCCCTTTAATGCTTATAGCCCCTGTTTGGTGGTCAGATGGACTTTTTTGGGGACACAGATGCGCCATCTCGCTGGAGATTTTAGTGGACACTTTGGGTGGCCCGGGCAAGGGCCTTTTTTGGGAAAGAAAAGCCTCTCAGCATTGGTTTGGGGGTAGAGAAAGGGAATTGATTCTACAAGTGGAATTGTTTAAATTTCAGGAAAACTTGGTTTTTGAACGAAGTCGAAGTTTGGGGGACCCTTTGGGTGAAGAAGTGTGCTTTTAATTTTAAAAAATGGCTCGGGACATTTTCGTTCAGGGGCAAAGCACTCTGGGGGGAAGAAGGGCTGGCCTGCTGACATGTCAGAGATGAAGCCAACAAGGGCCCGGGGGGATTTTTGTGATTCACCCCCTATAAATTCCGGGCGCGACGCTGGGGGCTCACATCCCCCTTTACTGTACGATCAGGGAAGGGGTGCGGGGGTTTTATTGTGTAGCGTAGCCTTACGAAGAACTGATTTTTTACGCGATTTTTTTTGGGTTCTCAGTTTTCAGAGTGCTTCTCTTAATTTTTATTTTGATTTTTCGGGATATTGGATTGGGAATCCGTGTGCGTCCACTGCATGCATATACTTTTTTGCTATTGCTCACGCAAATTGAATATCCAAGGGGGGATCTAAGCCAGTTCCTGTTGTATTATTTAAATAAACAGCGTTTTTACAATTCAAAAACCACTTCATTTTTGGCTGCCATTTTTTTTTGGAATTTACATCCAGGGGGTTTAAATTTAAACATTGTTTTTTGCTGTGGGGCTCCAAGAAAACCCCTTTTTTACCCCAAAAAAAAACAATTTTTCTTAGCCTAATTTCCCAAACAAAAGGGTTTAAATTACAATTTTTTTCTTGTTGTTAGCCCTTGAAAAAAAACCGCCCTTGTAACCCTAAAGTCGTAGTTTGTGGTTGCTCATTTGTTTGGCAAAATTTACATCCCGGGGTTAATTTGCATTGTTTTTCTGCTTGGGGTGACAAAAAAAACCGTCTTTTTCCCGCCAAAAAATTTAATTTTTTTGTAGCAAAATTCAAAGCGAAGGTTAATTAAATTTTTTTTTCTTGTTGTGTAGCGTAAAAACACGCCTTTGTAACCCTACAACCGTAGTTTTTGGTTGCTCAATTCTTTTTGCAAAATTTACATCCAGGGGTTAATTAAGCTTTTGTTCTGCAGTTGTACTCAGTAAAAGAAAATTTTGTTTTTCACCGCCCAGAAGAAATTCTGTAGCATAATCAAAATCCGAAGGTTAAATTAAGCCTTTTTGTGCTTTTATTTCAGTAAAATACACGATTTTTTAAACAGCACTTTACAAGTAAATTTTTTCCTCCCCTTTTGTGGAGGAAATTTATACCCAAGGGTTACCAAGCTTTGTTACGGGTTATTTGGGTCAAATACAGGGTGTGTATTTATCATATACAGATATCTTCACAAACAGTGTCTGTACTTTTTGGGAACAAACAGTAGTCAGACAGAGAGGTGGTACCCTCTTCACCTGCGAGTGGCAGAGGCACAAACATTCCGGGCCCAGGTCGCAGCACAGCAAGGGACGTCGCAGCAGGGTCACTCGGTGAGGGCCACAACTGCCGCTGTCATCTAGCGGCCGGGGTACTGACTAGCAACCCAATGGTTCTTGATTGGTTGATTTGGTCATCCACTTCCTCCCAGATGCCCATCTGACAACCCCAGCCAAGAGTCGGTGGGAACGTCAGACACAACCCTTTAGTTGGCATAGCCCAGGAGCGGGTCAGCACCCTCATCTGACCTCAACCGCCCCCTGTCCCATCCGGTTCCCTCAGCCAGAGATCTACTATGTGGTCTGGGCTCAGCGCCACTATAAGCGAGGATGAAAATTTGAGGAGGGCAGTCAGCACTACTTGGCAGCGAAGAAATGGGGCCAATATCCCCTGCTTCTTGCAGTAGGCGGCAAGTATAGATGTTGAGAGTGGCAGGGGAGGTCATGTATTGAGGGGTCAGCCTCTGCATACCAAGACCGGTGATGAGGACAGCAGGAGACTGAAACACAAATAGATGATGATGTAGCCGACCCCCACTTGGGAGCCGGTGAGGTAAGGGCTTCATTATCGTCTGGAGAAGAGGGGGTCAGCTTGAGCGTCAGGCAGCGGCGCAGCCAGCAAGTGGGTTGTGTGGCCCCTGCTTCAGCAGGATACAGCAGTGTGAGGTCGGGAGCCAAGGCGGCCACGGGGTAAAAAAACCGCTTCGCAGGTCCAAGAGAGAAGCGGCACAGGGGCTCAGCGAGGCAGCGGAGGCAGTAGTCACTCAGTGCGGAGCATTGGCGGTTAAAATCCGAATACTCAGCGGTGTGGCAGTTTTTTGCTAAGACACCGGAGGAGCCGAAATGGGTAAAAGTAAATCTGTGGGCAGAAAGTAAGGTGGCCAGGAGCAAATTTTGGCACCTGCATAAACAAAACAGCGTCACCATCCGGGGCCGGGGAAAACGGGCTCAGAGTTTTGGTAAAACCTCCGCTGCAGCAAAGCGCAAACAGCGCCCGTGGCACCATGCCATTGCACCCATAAAGGCCCCATCCTCTCGAAGGGAGCTGTTTCTCTTTGACATCATCTCCCGGTCCGATCTCCTGCTCCTCGTACTCAGGGCCCAGCAGTGTTCAGCGAGGGATTGCAAAGAGACACCCAGTATGCGTCCAACCACCCCTAAGGTGCACACTGACCGGTGCTCCGTCGAATTGTTGGTACTGCAGCCCCCTCCCCCCCTTTTCCAAATGGGGGGACTCTGCACCTTTCAGAGAACAATGGCTTGTGCCAGCCGAAAAGGGGGTTTCCCAAGCCGTAAATTCTTTTCCCAAAAAGGCAGTCCACCCTTTCAAAATATGTAGAAAAAGGGGGGGTCAGCCCTTTGGTTACTTTGTTCCAAGGTCCCGGGCAGCGGGGACGTTGGATTTAACTACTTTCGGGGCCAGTACAGCCCTTTCGGCCCCACGGGGTTTAATGTTTCCCTCCCCCAGGCACACCAACAACTTGGGACAGGAACGCCGCTTTCTCCTCCACGCTGTCAAACGCGGCTCCTGCGCCAATGTGCCTCCCCCCTCCTCCTGCCCACCCCCATCTAGCCTCCACAAGATGCTCCACCCCATACCCATGTGTGGGGCCCCGGGGTTGTCCGCATTTTTAACACCTGGCTTGCTCGGCAACGAAAGTCACCAGGGGGGGGAACTGCCCCGCGCATGCAGCAAAAAAATTGATGTGGGTTTTCTGCACCAACTGCAAATCGCAACGATGGTGAGGACAAAGGGGGTAAAATGGGTCTGTGCTGCACCAAGAGGGATGGTCCAGCGCCCGCAGGCCACGTGTTAATCTGGTTGGAAAAGGGGCCCGAAGTCTTCTACCCATCTTCAAAGATTCTGAAAATGGCCCGGAAATGTGTGAATTCATCCATTCCTACAAAGCGAGGGAAACCCTCCTGATTGAAACGGCAGAACGGCCTCCCCCCAAAAACTCGATAGCAAGTTTCCACCCGTTGGAATTCCAGCCTGCACATGTTGGACCGACTGTATAAAAAGAAAGGGCCCCAATGATTTTTTGAGACCAGGCGGCAGGAGTACTCCGCTGGAAATTTTTAATTTCCCCCTGGCGCTCAGCGTGACACTCGCCGTTTGTTGGGCCATTCATTACCCACGTTTTTTGTCAGTCGCCGGACTAGGGGATGAATAATTCATTCCACGCTTCATGTCCGAAAGATGCGAAAAATCTGTCTGGCAGGGGACTGGGACGTGGCACTACATCTGCGGCCACAGACCCGGTGGGGACTGAAATGGAGGAGGAGGGCATTGGAGGATGCTTTGTGGGGGAAATGATTGGTTTTTCTCCCCAGGTGAAAGAGAGGAGGAGAAAGGAGCAGCTGGTGGAGGTGATGGAATGGGGAAGACGGGGCAGATGACCCACAAGCACCTGGCGTAACAGGGAGATTGAGGCGGGGACCCCCTCGGAGCATTGTGCAGGGGCCCCCGAGCATGCTGTTTTTCCTGGCTGTGACAGCCGAATAGTCAGCACCCGGGAGGGGATGATTCAGGCTCTCCACCCTATGGACCCTCGGTACCGGTCCAAAATGGGACCCTTTTTCCAGCATTGAAAATAGGGCAAACTCAAATCTATAGGAAATCCCCCGAGTCAGTTTGGCCCTGCCTATGTGCGGCTCGCCCCCCTCTGACAGTCTGACCGGGGGGTTCTTCAGCACTCACGTACTACGGCCCGGCTGCTGGGGAAGGTGGGGGGGGGGGTCGAAGCGTACCGCCCATCAGCAGCAAAACCCAAGTCTGGGGGTACTGATGAGCAGCTTTCCTTTACCCCTATGGGAGGGCATTCGCCCACAGCACAGCAGGACCTGACAGACCCCGAACCAACAGGTGGGGCCTACTTTTACACCTCTGCCACCCGTTAGAAGATCCGCGGATACTGGCACCAAAATTTGGTGTGTGGGCCCCAATTTCCGGTTTGCAGTGGGGAACTTCCCGCCGGGCCCCCAGTGTGGATTTAGAGTGGGTGTTCGTGCGGGGGGGCCCCGTTTCCCCAAGGAGAACCCCTTGTCCCCCGGGAAATGTGGGGAAAGACTGACCTTTGTCAAGATGAATCAGGGGGTGGATCGGGCCCGGATTTTCCACCCCAAGTTAGGGATCAATACATCACCCAAAGGGGTCACCCAAACTGTGAAAATGAGTCTGGGTTCTAACTACCTCCTCAGCCATATTCTATGCCACCACCCCCCTGGTGCCACACATTTCTACAGTTTTTTTCCATCTGCCACCAACCATCTTTACCAGGGGAATGGTATTGCCCCCCACCTCCACCCTGTCATTGTGCCAGTCTGCCCTCAAGTGCTGTTGTTGCTGGTGCCATGACATCCACACTGTGTCATTGGCCACTCTCTGACCTCAGGCTGTTGCTCCTGCTGCCGACACCTCCACTCTCTGTGATTGTGCCACTCTGTGGTCTACTCCAGTTTTCCCCCACCTCCAGAATGTCATTGTTGCCACTGTCTGACATCATGCTGCTTTCCCCGTCACCTCCATCTCTGTCATTGTGCCACTCTGTGGGCCCACTCCAGTTTTTGCCACCTCCCGAATGTGATTGTGCCACTGTCTGACCTCATGCTGCTGCTTTGGCTGCTGCCGTGACCTAGACACTGTGTAATTTTGCCACTTTGTGGCCTATCCTTTTTTTACCACCTCCAGAATGTCATTGTGCCACTGTCTGACCTCATGCTGCTGCTGTGGCTGCTGCCATGACCTAACTCTCTGTCCATTGTGCCACTGTCTGACCTCATGCTGCTGCCGCCGTCATCTCCACTCTCTGTCATTGTGCCCCCTCTGTGGCCTACTACATTTTTGGGCCCCATCCAGAAGTCTTTGTGCCACTGTCTGACCCCATGCTGCTGCTGTGGCTGCTGCCGTGACCTACACACGTTTTCATTGTTCCACTGTCTGACTTCATGCTGCTGCTGTGGCTGCTGCCATGACCCACACACTCTGTCATTGTGCCACTGTCCCGACCTCATGCTGCTGTCACCGTCACCTCCACTCTCTGTCATTTTGCCACTTGTGGCCTACTCCTGTTTTGCCACCTCCAGAATGTCATTGTGCCACTGGGCTGATCTCATGCTGCGCTGTGGCTGCTGCCGTGACCTACACACTGTGTCATTTTCCCACTCTGTGGCCAACTCCTGTTTTTGCCACCTCCAGAAAAGTGATGGTGCCACTGTCTGACCTCATGCTGCTGCTGTGGCTGCTGCCGTGACCTACACACTGTGTCATTGTCCACTGTCTGACCTCAGCTGCTGCTGTGGGGTGCTGCCGGGGACCTACACACTCTGTCATTGTGCCAATCTCTGGGCCTTTCTCCTGTTTTTGCCACCTCCAGAATGTCATTGTGCCACTGTCTGACCTCATGTGCTGCTGGCCCCTGACCTACACGCTCTGTCATTGTGCCACTTTCCCGACCTCATGCTGCTGCTGTGGCTGCTGCCATGTCCCACACACTGTGTCATTGTGCCAAATCTGTGGCCTACTCCTTTTTTTGCCACCTCTAGAATGTCATTGAGCCACAGTCTCACCTCAAGCAGCTGCTGCAGATGATACCGTCAACTCCACACAAAGACATTGTGCCACTCTTTGGCCTACTCCTGTTTTTGCCACCTCCTGAATGTCATTGTCCCACTCTCTGACCTAATGCTGCTGTGGCTGCCGCCGTCACCTCCACACTGTGTCACTGATGTTGCCACCTGAGCCCTCAGCTTGTTTTTTTCCAGCTGTCGCTGGCATGACTTTATCAGGCAACATTCCTGCTTCAGTTTTTTATTCAGTTTTGCCCTCTTAAGTGCGCAGGGAATTTTATAGTGAAGCGATTCTAAGAGCGGCGGCAGTCATGTGCGTGTCATACTAAAACACAACATTGTATGAAGACCAAACCAAGCTCCCTCTGCATATTTAAGCATGGCACAACGTTCTACATCACCCTGCAAGCTCTGTGCAGCCTGGAAATAGCTGTTTTTTAACGTGATTCGTCCCGAAGTAATTTGGTGGATGCTGGCTACACAGAAATAAAATTTGGTGCTATTTCCCAGTGGCTGGAGAGGAAAAATATGTCTAATGCAGGATCTGCACCCCCCCCCCCCCCCCCCGGAGCAGGCGTGGCACCCTGTGCCGTTCTGATCACTGGCGCTGTTTCCAAATCTCTAACTAATACTAACTAGAATTTTGTAATCTTACCCTAATCTAACTACTCTATCAAGGATCCTTTTCAGTTGTAAAATCGCTAGGAAATCATCTCTACTAGCTTTTAATAAAGCTCAGCAGAGAGACAGTGATCCGTTCTGTTCGCTGTATAGGACCTAATGGCGCTGATCAGGAAGTGCAGTGACATAGATAAAACAAGGTCATTTCAGCAGCCGATGAGATCTCTACACACCCCACTGGTGACATTCTTCAGCCCCTCCCCCCCATGCTCTGCGCTGATTGGCTGGCCGCCAAAATTACACGCAGCGCCGAATATGGCGCGATTGGAATCCGTGATGGGCGATTATTGATCAGATTTTAAGAGAAATAATCTCTTCATCGTGGAACCAAGATTTTAGTGAAAATCTACCAGATTTCAACTTTTGGCGATTTCATCGCTCAACACTATTTAAGTCCATGAGTTAAAATGACTACTAATTTTGGCAAAAAGAGACTTTGGCAATCTGTAGAAGAAAGGAACCTTTTTGGTGTCCCTTGAGTACTGTTTATACATGAGTAGCAGTAAAGTCATTTGGGTGTCATATTGTGATAACCACAGAAAAGATACCATGCCTATGGGTACAAATGAAAAAATTTTTTACTAAAAAATAACTTTTAATAATACCATTAAAATACTAAAGCATATAATATATATCACCACTACTATCTACTATACAAAAAACTAATATGACCAAAAAAGCGGAGACCCCGCCCCAAAAAGGGCGACCCCGCACAGGAACCGCTACAACAAACTATATATTTATACTAAATAAATAAATGTGACTAACTTAATAAGTGGTGAATCAACTAAAGGTGAATGTGACAACCTAAATAAGAAAAAGAAATCACACAAAAAGGCCACCATACGTTTTACACAGTAATAATGTGCTGAATCTACAATATTTCTTTTTGCACTGCAAAAATATATATACGGCCGTGAGTTATACTGTAATGTATTGTATTTGCCTTATCATGGCGATTATTTCTTTGTGCAATTATTCTCCCTGATGAATCCAAAAAGTGGGGGAAACGGTTGGAGATTTTATTATTATGCAGTGCAAAAAGAAAATATTGTAGATTCAGCACATTATTACTGGGGAAAACGTATGGTGGCCTTTTTGTGTGATTTCTTTTTCTTATTTAGGTTGTCACATTCACCTTTAGTTGATTCACCACTTATTAAGTTAGTCACATTTATTTATTTAGTATAAATATATAGTTTGTTGTAGCGGTTCCTGTGCGGGGTCGCCTTTTCGGGGCGGGGTCTCCGCCTTTTTGGTCATATTAGTTTTTTGTATAGTAGATAGTAGTGGTCATATATATTATATGCTTTAGTATTTTAATGGTATTGTTAAAAGTTATTTTTTAGTAAAAATTTTTTTCATTTGTACCCATAGGCATGGTATCTTTTCTGTGGTTATTGTGATATTAGTAGTGCTTAATGCTGGGTTGTTGCCATCTATAGGTTCTCCTACCTTGACCTCTAGGAGCATTAGTAGTTTTCTTTCAAGTGTCATATTGTGCTTATGTCCAAAACCTCTATATATTGTTTTTCAATTGTTTGAAAAAAAAATATTTTCTTACTGAAACTTACCAAGAACACACATGACTGAAAATAAATCTAGATGGAACTCCCGTTTAAATTGTTATATTTTTTACTGTAATATAAAACAGAATTATGTAGAGTTAAGTAAACGTGCAAAAAATAGCATTCAATGTTTATGTAAATTCTACTGTAAATTTCTGAATATTGTTCATCCTTCCCTGCCGATAAATACGGAAAAGCATAAAACAGCAATGGAAATGTAAAGCATAGACTACAAAAACAGCTTCCATAAAAATATAGTTATTGCTAACATTACTTCTTTGTTATTTAAATTGTTAACATTCAAAATAAACTTTATCGTTCACCCCATACCGTTCTTCCACCATTCCAGTCAAGATACTAAAATTAACGTATACAAAGGAAAATTCAAAAACTCGGTGTAATATGGTGTTACAATACATTGTGCAAAAACGGCAATAGCATATTATCTATGTCTAGTTTAGAAAAAGCTACAATAAACGTGTTCCTTTATGACCTTTCGTCAAGCTGTGTATAATATTATTGCTGGTATATGAAACGCTTGTAAAGAAAGGGCTCTTTTGCGCGTATGTATTCATTAAAAACAATGTGTCTTTTTTTAATGTAATATGCTTTTGTGTACTGTTTGCTTTTTTGTTTAAAATAAAATAAGTAAACTAATTTGAAGCTAAAATAACATGAAATAATGACTATGTGAGAATAGCACAAGGTATTTCAATAGAAATTTTGCCTTTCAGTCACAACGGTATTTACTTGCATATACATTATTCAAATCAAATGGCAAAACGGTGACTGTCGTCTACCTTCTGGTTTAACTACTATGAAGATGTATTATTTTATTATTTTTTTTATTATTTAATTGTAAGTCTTAGACTAGTATGAAAACATTATAATTAGTGATACCACATTTCCATTATTCTACATTTTCTCCAAGAATTATTTTCAGTCCTTTCTTTTATAATTTCTCTCTCATTTGAACATTCATACAAGAGCTACATTAAGAAATAAATTAATTATAGTTTCAAATTATAACATTCATTTTGATTACAGCCCTTGATACTCCTTTTTCAAGGTAGCAGAACTATTAAATATTTGACTATTAAAAGTAAATTTAAAGAGGAACTTTGTTCCATTACCCTATTGCCATTTTACATTCTATTTTTGAACCAGCATTGCACAAGTATAGAGGTTATACCTTACCATGGGCCCTACTGGTGTTCAAAGGCTAAGTTTTAGAATGCATCTTCCATCATAAGTCCATGAAGCTGCTGGAAGGAATATCATGTATTTAATTACCATGCTACTTCTTTCCTAACAATACATATGTTTTTTATATAGCACTCCCCACTTTCCTGAACCCCCATATCTTAATACAGGGCCAAAGGGCTTCCCAACTATGTAGAATATATATAGTAGTATCCACTAGCTCTTAAAGTTCCTCTCTCAGATCAGTCTCTGCACCTACAGCATTACGTAGCAGCATTATTCTTAAATCCAAGAACTAACCATCTGCTCAATGGCATGCTAAATTTTAATTTTTAAGGTATTTATTTTATTCATTTTGTATAGTGCTGTTATATTCCACAGTGCTGTATAGCAGCTGCCATCATTAACATTGGTCCCTTTCCTCATTGGGGCTCTAAATTCCACATTAACCTATCTGTTTGTTTTTGGAGGTATCTCCTATTGTCATCGCTCCATTACAGCAACTGAGAAATAAAAACTCACAAATGTGTCAGCAGACAAAGGTGATGTCTATGTCTTGCATTTTTTGTACTGTAAAGGTTTTTTTTTTACAGTATGTGTCTAATTTGTGAAAATTTGTTGTGCCCCAAGCTGGCAGCTGAATTTGCAAATGCAAGTAAAAGAAAGTGAAGTCATTAGAATTACCTGGAGTTCTGCATTGATTACTCATAAAGTGTGGTCTGAATGCTATGGAAATCACAATTATAGATAAACAAATCTAACCAAACTAATAACACATACAATTTGTACTGTTCATGACTTTTATTCACATTGAGTAAACCTCCATAGTGCAGGTTAAAAATGAGTGAACCTCTGTTTTAATGACTTCTTCAAGATCTATTTTGTAAAACGTGTTTCATGTAATGAGATGAAATTGGATTTGTGGGTTTCATAGGTGCTTTGTCTTTTATATAAAGGCACCTGGAGCCGCATTACTGTTTTTTTCTAAAATAGATTTCTTAATGTGTGAACCATACCTCAAACCAAACAGCTCTCAAAAGACTTTACTAGGTATGTTATGGAGATACATGAAACTGAAAAAGGCAAAAATGTTGATAAAGACCTATGGTAGGTTTAAATTTATTTATGGGTAGAAAAATTGTCTACCAATAGAGAAAATTCGGGACTGTTGCTAATTTCAGATGTATCATGTTAAAGAAACCATTAGGGCTCCACCTTACCAAAGCTCATTAATCTTATATTTGTCTGTTTCCTGGTTCTTTTTCCTCAAAGCTGCCTTAGTACTCTCTTCTTTATATATTCATTATTAAATTGCTCAAATAAAAGCTTAATCTCCATTTACTGACTTACTAGTGAGTCTGTGCTAGACTTTAGTATATACAGTATATGAAACAGCCAATCTGAAGAGGCAGAAGTTCCTGAACCAATAATGAGACAGGAGGTGTGTCTCAGACTGCTATAGACTCCCTGCAGGCACTGTGATCATAGGTCATATTTTTACCCTAATGAAGCATAAGTAAAAAGCAGAATAGTAGCAAGATCTGGGGAAAATTAATATCATATAAGCATCTCTTAGAGGTAATGACATAGAAAGAATTTTTGAGTTTATGACTGAACAGTTGTTTTAATACAAATTGTAAGTTGCTATTCTTCATGACTGTATGTTCACACGGCTTACTGCGGCGTGTATATTAAGTGCCTCAATACGCTGGGTGCTTTGGAACCACGCGCTGATCCAAAGCACAGGGGGGGGGGGAGGGGGCGGCCGCATGCTGGCCCCATAGGCATGCATTTTCAGCGGCGTGTATTCGCCACTAACAATTGACATGTCAATTTGTATTGTACGCACAGGGGAACAAGGCTTAATCCATAGTTCTCTATGAGAGCTTTGAATTACCGTAATTGCAGCGCGCATTTCCCCGCGTATTAAGCACAATATGTGGCAAAATGCGCATCGAAATACGTGGCTAAATAAGCTGTGTGAACATACCCTAATTTGTAAGATTACTCATAAGAACAGTAAATTGTTCAAATTCCCCCATTAATCTTAGAATCAAAGAGCCTCATTGTCAGGGCTAGGCTGCGCTCATGCTGCAGGGATCAACAGGCTGCAGCAGCTGATTTTCAACCCCACCCTGATACACTTGCTGCTGGCAGCTCTGTGAGTGACAGAGGCCCAGCCACTCTGGACAGGGGGCGTGTCGCACCAGCCAATGGGAGGACCCGGAGGCCGCTCCAATCAGCTACAGGGGCTGTGTCCGGGAAACAGCCTCAGCGCTAGCTGAGTGCTGCGCCTGTGAAATTTCCTGGCTGCCTTCATACCTGTGCTTATGGCTTGTTTGTTTATCCGTATACCTGACCTCGGCTTGTTCTCCTGATGCCGTCTTGTCTTCTGATTTTGTACCTTGCTCCCATTCGTGTTTGACCTTGGCTTGTTTACATTTATCCCTCTGGTTCTGATTTGTGGCTTGGCGTTCCTGATTTGATATTGACCGGACTGTCTGACTATTCTACCTTCTGACGGCCCCAGCACTTTAGCAGCGCAGGGACTGTCGCCCAGTTGCTGTCTGCCGCCTGGGGCAGCACGTCAAGCAGGCAGGGACAGTGGGCTGGGTTCCAATCAGGGCTCACTGTACCTCCCTTGACGTGACACTCATGTATCAAAATT
Organism: Phyllomedusa bahiana; assembly: GCA_025379985.1. Taxonomy (NCBI): domain Eukaryota; kingdom Metazoa; phylum Chordata; class Amphibia; order Anura; family Hylidae; genus Phyllomedusa; species Phyllomedusa bahiana. The sequence goes on along the minus strand of JAODAL010042591.1, from coordinate 18,927 downwards.
GTCTAGGTCTGAGACTTTCTTTGTTGTCCATAACAACCAATTAGAGCTCACCTTTCATTTCATATAGTGCTCTGAAAAATTGAAATGGGAGCTCTAATCATTGCTATGGGCACCAAAGAAAGTCTCAGACCTAGACAATTTTGATACATGAGTGTAGTGTCTTAGACCTACACAGCTTTCATACATGTCCCCCAAAGTTTCTTAATATATGCCATATGTGTATTTTTGCTAGATTAAGGCTGCATTCAGACATTCAGGCTTTTAGGTGCAGTTTTTGCAGTCAAAACCTAGAGTGGATCACAATTGAGGACACATATTAGGAAAATTAGACTTCTCCTTGTTTTAAATCCATTCTTGGCTTCAAAAACGGCATCTAAAAAGTTGAGCTTTCGAACGTAGCCTAAGACACATTTTTTGACAATCCAATTACACGCATTGTTTTATCCATCTGGTACAAAGTTTTTAACTAACTTGATTATCTTGCTACAATGGCACCTGTCAAGGGCTGGAAAATACCAAGTGAATCAGCTTTTGAAGTTAGGTTTGAGGAAGGAAATATAGGTATACATAAAGAACTCAGCAACCTTTATCAGGGTCAAATTGTAATGGCAATAGCGATGGATCCAAGCATCTCCAAAATGGCATGTGTTCTAAGTCTTCATAGTATTTATACTACAATATGTGGTTTAATGGGGTTTTCCATTTCACACAAAATGCAATAGTAGTCTAATGTTCAATAAACACCTCAATAAAAAATAAACTATACTCCCCTTTCTCTTCACCTGCATTCCGGAGCTGGGTCTACCCAGTCTTCTATTTACCTTCTTCTCTTTCCAAATGGGACATCACCGCTGAATTCAGTTAACCAGCAACTGTGTTATGGGCACCTATGGCGTATTGTTGTAGATGAAAAGCTTACAGCTGTAACCATCAATGCTATGTGGAGTCGGTATCTTGATAGGTCAGAGATGTTTCAGCAGCACAAGGGGAACAAAATATTAGGCAAGTTCTTTTAAAGTTTTGATTGATCGGTGTACGTTCCCATTGGAGCCCTGGTGTGAATGTTCTTCCGGGGCTTACACCTTTAAGCCAGGTGCCCAATTACCAATTACAGCTTAAAACTAAAGTATTCTTCATGATGTTCGTTTACCTTTGGGGGACTGCCTATAAAAAAGAAGTCAAAGAAGTCAAATACAATGAACCCCATTTGCATTCCATCACTGCAGAAACGCAAGCCTCAATTCAATTACCTGAACATTGAATACATACATTTTTTTTAATAAATTATTAAAGGAAGTAATCATCCAACTCAGGGATATTTAATTGTATCCCAATTAAAGGCTTTTTTATGTGTAATACAAACAACGTAATCTATATGTTAAAATGTCCATGTGGTCAAATATATATATGGCAATCTACCAAGACCATCAAAGTGTGATTAAACAAATATAAAAATAATATTTGTCTGTTCAAGATTAAGTCAATACAGAGTGAATATGATACTACTGATAATGTACAGAAAAAATTTAGTGAATCCACTGCAGCTAAACATTTTGCTGAGGCTCAACATAATGTAAGTGAATTAAAATGGTTGGTTGTTGACGATATTATAGGAAATGATCAGAAACATACAAAGAGACTCGTATTACAAAGGGAGGTTCATTGGATATCCACACTAAATACATTGGCCCCTTGAGACCTAAATGAAGAGTGCCATTGTAATGTATTGTTCTAGCAGACACTGTTTTGTTTTTAAATTTGTTAGCATACTATAAATGGTTTGGTGGTGTAGTATTTAGGTTTGCTAGAGAGTCAATATTTTGGTAATGCACCATATGTAAAGAGTTAAGTATGCTGGCTGCAAACGTCACATGTCAGCACATGCATAGTGACGTTGTGAGTATCTATTGGTCATGATTAGTATGTGGCTAACCTAAGATATATAACCATATTGTTATATATCGACGTTTATTATCTATACCACTATGCAAAATGTATGCAAATGCGTATTTGGGGTTTTAACTCACTGAATTGCAAATGATTGGTTTGAATAATGCTAATTAAAGGTTATTATGTGTTTCTTGGGTGTGCTTGACAAAGGGGGCATTGTCTACTGAAATGATGCAGGTGTGCTGCGGTGACTGATTGGCTCTCTACTGTTTATGAACTCCTAGTAGTGATCTTAAAATGTATATCTACCTCATTTAAAGGGGTTTGAAGCTTTCGTACACTGATTCTATCAGTTTCAGTTTCAAATTCAGGGGTGAGTCTCTTCTCTCAGTAGGTGTGTCTCTCCTCCCAGGAGGCGAGTCTCCCCTTACTGAAGAGTTGTGACATCAAGATTATGTGTGTGCAGTGAAAGGGAGAGGACGTCAGCTTTGCAGCTTATTGCATGTTTCTGGCTGCAGAGTTCTCATGCTTCTGGCTACAGAGTTCTCAGCTCCAGGCTGCACAAGCTCCTTGTAACCAGTACATCTGTCTTGGTGTAATTGCTGTTATACACACAGCCTGAACTGTTGAAGAAAGTGTGAGAAATACTCTCTGCCCTCCTCCCTTCCCCATCTGTTATCAGGCAGGAGTTAGAGAAAACTGTATAAGGCTGTGATATGGAGAGAGCACAGGGTATAAGACAGAGTTATATGAGGGGAGAGTAAATCTAGCAGTTACATAGAACTATCACTGGAGACCCAGCACATAGAGAGGAGCTGAGATAGTCCTTACACACAGCCCTCTCAGGCAGCTCGTTTCTCAAAGTTCAGAGGGGAGTTCACACAGAGTGTGCAGGCAACCAATCACAGAAAAGGGGGCGTTTCCAATCCAGGGGCGTGTCCCAATAGGCTGAATGAAATGTCAGCCAGCCAATCACAGAACAGGGGACATGTCCCGTCCAGCTGCTGCAGAAATAGCTATAAATGCACAGTTTAGCTCATATCTACTATACTACGTGACTTAGGTAAAGCAAGCCAATTGCTTATTTTTACTGTCGCCATTATTTGAAATATGATCTTTGTAGTGAGAAAACCCCTTTAAGGATACAACCATCGGTTTGAAACTGTTATTTTTGCAAAATTAAGATATTAAAAGGTATTTGAATAAATGTTAGAATGCATCTAACCACAATGCCGATACTCTATTTGCGGCATGTGCACTTGTAGCAGCAATTCAACTGTATTGGACTGATTTATACAGGGAAAGGGGATCTCCGTTAGCTGATTCACCTGTGGCAGATTAATATGTTGCCATTTTGTTTATTTTGCAACAAATTATTAATATATGCTGCATGTATTGCACCAGGCTACTGCCATTCTGTGCTCTCAACAGCTGAGCATAAGTGGTACACATATGTTCCAGACAGCTAGTGGATAGAGATGGGAGAATTTCTCAAAAATTTGGTTCGCCGACTTCGCAGAATTTTCCGACAAAATCCATTTCGTCCCAAATTACTTCGGGACGAATCGCGTTAAGCTATTTCCTGGATGCACAGAGCCTGTAGGGTGCTGTAGAACATTGTGCCATGCTTAAATATGCAGAGGGAGCTTGGTTTGGTCTTCATACAATGCTGTGTTTTAGTATGACACGCACATGACTGCCGACGCTTCACTCTAAAATTCCCTGGGCACTTACGGGGGCAAAACTGACCAAAACACTGAAGCGGGAATGCAGCCTGATAAAGTCATGGCAGCGCCAGCTGGTAAAAAACAAGCTGAGGGTTAAGATCCTACCATAGCATCAAAGAACACAGTAGTAGGTTACTGGAGCCACCACAGGTCTCAGCACAGTAAGGGGACGTCACAGCAGGGGTCATTCCATGAGGCCAGAGCTTTAAACCATCATAAAATATGACAGAACCTGTTCTGTTAAACGCTGATACATGTAGAGGTCCCCCCGAATGAGTGGAGAGGATGTCGGCAGTAATTTTACATTGACGTGCCTGATCATTTTGCCCTTCCTTTCATCCGTCAGTGTCCGCTTTCAATTGGTCAATAATCCATCAAAAAGGAGTTCATCCAAAACAGAGATGACCATTAAATGGGATATTTGCATGTCTTCTGTGTTTTGTATCCACTCCTGCTTTTGGCTAGACAATCCTGATCCTTCCCATTCCTTCTGACAGGTGAAAAGAAGGGGAAAACCAAACATAGTGGCAACGTCATAGAATGGTGGAGGGTGGAAACAGCATTAGGAAACCACAGGGTGTTCCAGTGAAACAGTGGTCACTTGGCAGCAGCATGAGTAGGCCACAGAGTGGCACAATGACAAATTCTGGAGGTGGCAGCAACTTCAGGAGCCCACAAAGTGGCACAATGACATAGTGTGGAGATGACGTCATTAGCAGCAGCATGACTTCAGAGAGTGGCACAATGACAAATTCTGGAGGTGGAAAAAACAGGAGTAGGCCACAGTGTGGCACAATTACAGAGTGTGGAGGTGACGGCAGGAGCAACAGCAGCAGCATGAGGTCAGTGAGTGGCACAATGACACAGTGAGTAGGTCACGGCAGCAGTCACAGCAGCAGCATGAGGTCAGACTGTGGCACAATGACATATTCTGGAGGTGGCAAAAACAGGAGTAGACCACAGAGTGGCACAATGATAGATTGTGGAGGTGACGGCAGTAGCAACAGCAGCAGCACGAGGTCAGTGAGTGGCACAATGACACAGTGGGTAGGTCACGGCAGCAGCCACAGCAGCAGCATGAGGTCAGACACTGTCACAATGACATATTCTGGAGGTGGCAAAAACAGGAGTAGGCCACAGAGAGGCACAATGACAGAGTGTGGAGGTGACGGCAGAAGCAACAGCAGCAGCATGAGGTCAGACAGTGGCTCAATGACAAAAACTGGAAGTGGCAAAAACAGGAGTAGGCCACAGAGTGGCACAATGACAGAGTGTGGAGGTCAGGGAAGCAGCCAGAGCAGAAGCATGAGGTCAGAGAGTGGCACAATGACACAGTGTGGAGATCACTGCAGCAGCAACAGCATAATCATGAGATCAGACAGTGGCACAATGACAAATTCTGGAGGTGGCAAAAACAGGAGTAGGCCACAGAGTGGCACAATGACAGAGTGTGGATGTGATGGCAGGAGCCACAGCAGCAGCATGAGGTCAGAGAGTGGCACAATGACACAGTGGGTAGGTCACGGCAGCAGCCACAGCAGCAGCATGAGGTCAGAGAGTGGCACAATGACAAATTCTGGAGGTGGCAAAAACAGGAGTAGGCCACAGAGTGGCACAATGACAGATTGTGGAGGTGACGGCAGTAGCAACAGCAGCAGCGTGAGGTCAGAAAGTGGCAAAATGACACAGTGTGTAGGTCACTGCAGCAGCCACAGCAGCAGCATGAGGTCAGACAGTGGCACAACGACAAATTCTGGAAGTGGCAAAAACAGTAGGCCACAGAGTATGGAGGTGACGGCAGGAGCAACAGCATGAGGTCAGAGAGTGACACAATGACACAGTGTGGAGGTCATGGCACCAGCAACAGCAGCAGCAGCATGAGGTCGTAGAGTGGCACAATGACAGAGTGTGGAAGTGGGTGGCAATACCAGTCCCTGGTAAAGTTGGTGGTAGGCAGATGGAGAAACTGGCAGCATATGTGTGGCTGAGGCAGGTAGTTTGAATCCAGACTCATTTCTCAAGGTTTTGGTGAGGCGTCATGGCTGATGTAATCTGACACCTAAGGCATTGGTGTGTGTCTGGCCGATCCACGCCTGATTCATCTTGACAAAGGTCAGTCGTTCCACATTTCCGTTGGACAAGCGGGTTCTCCTTGGGGAAACGATGGCCCCTGCCGCACTGAACACCCGCTCTGATACCACACTACTGGCCGGGCAGGACAGCTTCTCCACTGTAAACTCGGCAAGCTGCGGCCACACATCCAGTTTGGCTGCCCAGTAGTCCAGCGGATCTTCTAACTGTGGTGGCAGAGTGCTGTCCAAGTAGGCCACTACCTGTTGGTTCAGGGTCTGCTCCAGGTCCTGCTGCTGCTGTTGTCGACTGCCCTCCTCATTAGGCGGATAAAGGAAGCTGCACATCAGCGACTCCAGACTTAGGTTGCTGCTGATGGAGCTGGTACTGCTCCTACCCCCCACCTTCCCACAGCAGCCGTGGCAGTGGTACATGAGCGCTGAGGAAACCCCGGTCAGACCTGTCAGAGGATGGACGATGCCGCACATAGGCAGCGGCCAACTGACTACGGAGGATTTCTCTATAGTATTTAAGTTTGTTCTCCCTCTCAGCAGCTGGGAAAAAGGCTCCCATTTTGGACCGGTAGCGAGGGTCCAATAGGGTGGAGAGCCAGAAGTCCTCCATCTGCCGGATGGTGACTATTTGGGTGTCACTAGCCAGGCAAATCAGCATGCTGCGGGCCATCTGCACAAGTGACTCTTAGGGTCTCCCTGCCTCCATCTCCACTGTATACTGCCACGGTGCTTGCGGGTCATCTGCCTCGTCTTCCTCATCTCCATCTACCTCCTCCAGCTGCTCCTGCTCCTCTGCTCCTGTCACCTGGGTAGAAAAAAAACACTAATTTCACCAGACAATGCTCCAATGTCCTCCTCCTCCAGTTCAGTCCCCACCGGACTCATGTGGTTGCGAGATGTAATCGCCACGTCTCCAGTCCCATGCCCAGACAGATTTTTCAGCATCTGTTCCAGGACATGAAGCAGTGGAATGACGTTATTCATCCCGTAGTCCTGGCGACTGACAAATAACGTGGCCTCCTCAAATGGCCTCAGCAAACCGCAGGTGTCACCCATTAGCTGCCACTGGCTGACATCAAAGTTACACAGGGGAGTAATCCTTTCTGCCTGGATCATCAAAAAATCGTTAATGGCCTTTCTCTGTTCATACAATTGGTCTAGCATGTGCAGGCTGGAATTGCAACGGGTGGAAACATCGCATATCTGCGTGTGTTGGGAGAGGCTGTTCTGCCGCTACAACTTGTGGAGGGTGTGCCTGGTTTTGTAGGAATGGATGAAGTGCATGCACAGTTTCCTGGCAATTTTAAGAATGTTCTGAAGATTGGTGGAAGACTTCAGGAACCTTTTCACAACCAGATTGAACACGTGCGCCATGCAGGGCGCATGGACCATCCCTCCTCGTTGCAGTGCGGACACCATGTTCCTCCCATTGTCCGTCACCATGGTTCCAATTTGCAGTTGGCGCGGAGAAAGCCACACATCGATTTCTTGCTGCATGACGCGGAGCAGTTCCTCCCCTGTGTGAATTCGCTTGCCGAGGCAAGCCAGGTGTAGAACTGCATGACACCGCTGTACCCTACACATGTGGTATGATGGAGCAGCAATTGTGGAGGCTGAGATGGTGTGGTGGTAGTGGTGGAGGAGGAGGAGGCGGTGGACATTGTCAACGAACTGCAGTTTGACAACGTGGAGGAGAAAGCGGCGTCTCCTGTCCAAGTTGTTGGTGTGGCTGGGCAGGAAGTACATTCACCCAGTGGGCCGTAAAGGACATGTACTGGCCCTGACGGTAGTTACAGGTCCACACCTCTGCGCTGCCGTGCACCTTGGAACAAACAGATAAGCTCAACGACAGGCAAACGTTCTGTTCTACATTTTTGTGAAGGGCTGGTACTGCCTTTTTGGAAAAGAAATTACGGCTTGGAACTCTCCACCTCGGCTCAGCACAGGCCATTAATTCTCTGAATGGTGCAGTCCCCCCATTTGGAAAGGGAGTGACTGCAGTATCAACAACTTGGACAGGAGCACGGTCAGCTTCTGCACCTTAGGATGGTTAGACGCATACTGTTGTCTCTTTGCAGTCGCCTCGTTGAACGACTGCTGGCGCCATGAGTAGCGAGGAGCAGGAGCATCTGGACCGGAAGATGATGGCAAAGAGAAACAGCTCCTTTCTGCAGAGGTGATGGAGCCTTGACTAGCTGCAAAGGCATGCGTGCCACTGGGCACTGCTGCTGCTTTTGCTGCAGCGGCAGGATGGACCACCACATCTGAGCCACGTTTCTCCCAGGCCACCGGATGGTGATGCTGCATGTGTTGACGCAGGGCCATGGTGCCAACATTAGCTCCCTGGCCACGCTTCACTTTCTGCCCACTGATTCTACATATACCCATATTCGGCTCCTCTGGTGTCTTAGCAAAGAACTGCCACACTGCCGAGTAGCTGATTTTACCGCCGCTGCCTCGTTGAGCCCCTGTGCCGCTACTTCCTTGGACCAGCGAAGCAGGTTTTCTACCCCGTGGCCGTTTGGCTCCCAACCTCACACTGCTGCTACCCTGCTGACTCACAGCTACACTACCCACTTGCTGGCTGCTCCACTGCCTGAGGCGCAAGCTGACGCCCTCTTCTCCTGACGATGATGAAGCCCTTGCTTCACCCGGCTCCCAAGTGCGGTCGGCTACATCATCATTGATTATTGTTTGATCTTCACTGCTGTCCTCCTCAAGGGTCTTGGTATGCAGAGGCTGACCCCTCACAACATGACCTCCCATGCCACTCTCCACATCTATACTTTGCCGCCTACTGCAAGAAGCAGGGGATATTGGCCCCATTTCTTCGCTGCCAAGTAGCTGTTGACTGTCCTCCTCAAATTGTTAATCATCGCTGTATAGTGGCGCTGAGCCCAGACCACATAGTAGATCTCTGGCTGAGTGAAGTGGATGGGACAGAGGCGGGTTGAGGACAGGTGAGGGCCGCTGACCCGCTCACGGACCATGCCAACTAAGGATTGTGTCTGACGTTCCCACTGACTCTTGGCTGGGGTTGTCATCTGGGAGGAAGTGGATGACCTAGTCAACCAATCAAGAACCTTTGGGTTTCTGGTCAACACACGGTCTCTAGATGACACCGGCAGTTCTGGCCTCACCGAGTCACCCCTACTGCGACATCCCCTTACTGTGCTGCAAGCTGTGCCTGCTCCAGGAATGTTTGTGCCACTGCCACTCGCATGTGAAGAGCCTGCCACCTCTCTGTCTGACATACTGTTTGTTCAAAAATGTACAGACTCTTTTTAATGAAGATATCTGTATATGACAAATACACACCCTGTATTTTGACTTTAAAAAGAACCCACCAACAGGCTTGGTACCCTTGGATATAAATTGCACAAAGAAATGAGCAGCAAAAAATTAACTGGTATGTGACGTGTTAAAACGCTGTGTATTTTACTGACTATAAAAGCAGAAACATGCTTAATTAACCTTCAGATATAAATTATGCTCAGGAATCATCAGGAAAAATGTTGTCTTTGGCGTTGAAAAACACCGTTTATTTTAATGACTACAATAGCACAAACACGCTTAATTAACCTTCGGATGTCAATTATGCTACAGGAAAAATTTCTTCTTTGGCGTTGAAAAACACCGTTTCTTTTACTGACCACAATAGCACAAACACGCTTAATTAACCCTTGGATATAAATTGCGCAAAAGAAATGAGCAGCCAAAAATTAACTGGTATGTGGCGTGTTAAAACGCCGTGCATTTTACTGACTAAAATTGCAGAAACACGTATAATTAACCTTTGGATATAAATTATGCTACAGGAATCACCAGGAAAAATTTAGTCTTTGGCGTTGAAAAACACCGTTTATTTTACTGAATACAAAAGCAGAAACACGCTTAATTAACCTTCGGATATAAATTATGCTATAAGAATCACCAGATAAAATTTTGTCTTTGGCGTTGAAAAACACCCTTTCTTTAACTGACTACAATAGCACAAACACGCTTAATTAACCCTTAGATATAAATTGCGCAAAAGAAATGAGCAGCCAAAAATAAACTGGTATGTGGCGTGTTAAAATGCCGTGTATTTTACTGACTAAAATAGCAGAAACACGTTTAATTAACCTTTCGATATAAATTATGCTATAGGAATCACCAGATATAATTTTGTCTTTGGCGTTGAAAAACACCCTTTCTTTAACTGACTACAATAGCACAAACACGCTTAATTAACCCTTGGATATAAATTGCGCAAAGGAAATGAACAGCCAAAAATCAACTGGTATGTGGATTGTAAAAACGCTGTTTCTTTAACTGAATACAACAGCAAAAACAGGCTTAGATAACCCTTGGATATTCAATGTGCTCCAGAACTGAACAGATAGTATTAAAATGTATATGCAGCTGAATTGGACGCAAACTGGACTTCAATTCCAATAACCCACAAAATCAAAATTAGAAAGGAAGAGAAGCAGTCTCTGAGATAAGCTGTGACAGCCCCCAAAAATTGCTGTATAAAAGTTATTTCTTTTGTGTGAGATCTCAGCTAGAGCTACTGCAGCAGCTACAGCATGGCACAGAGAGAGGAGTGTGAACTGCCAGCGTCGCGTCCGGACTTATATAGTGCGGTGACGTCACAGAATCCCGCTGGTCTCTGATTGGCTTCATCTCTGCACATGTCATTGAGGGTCCTCCTTTCTTCCTCCCAGACTTCTTTGCCCCATGTAATGCCATGTGCTTGCGGCCATTTTATCAATTGAAAACACGCTTCGTTCCCGCAAATCACCCCAAACTTAGACTTCGTTCAGAACCGAAGTTTTCCTGAAATTCTAAACAAAGTCCACTTCGTTAGAATCAATTCGCCTATCTCTACTAGTGGTATAGTGGTGGCAATTTCCTATCCTTTGGAAAGATCTTCAAAACTGAATAGTTGGAACATTATTTGAAAAAGGAATTTAAAAAAACTACAAATATCTATTTTCCCCAACATTAAAAAATGCTGTATTTTAACCAATAGGGATTTTTGTCAAGTGTACATTGTATTTTTATTACATACCATAGTTACATTGTTAATACGGCTGAAAAAAGACATGTGTATCCAAGTTCAACCAGGGGTGGGGAATTATGTAGGCAAATTGAGGGAGATAGGGAATTTTAAAACTATGTTTCTCCCTGTTGATCTAGAGTATAGAAACAATAAAGCATGAACCCAATTGCCCTAAAAGGAATTTTTCATTCCTGATCCCAAAATTACCATCAGACAGGATCAATATTTTAATACAGCTACATAAGTATTAATATTGTTCATTAGTAAGTAGTTATCTAAGCCTTTCTTGAAACCTTCAACTGTTCCTGCTGTGACTAACTCCTCGAGTAGCTATTCCACAGATCTCATGGCTTTTCTCTTCTGGTGATTCAATCTTTTTTTCTTGAGATGGCAGAATCATCCCTTTTGTCTTTTGATTTTTTTTTTTTCCTTGAAATAACTTTTCACCAAACTTTTTGTAAGGACTTTTTATATATTTAAAGAAGTTAATCATAGATCTTTCTTCACAATTACAACAATTTAATTATTTTAACTTTTTTTCATTTCATTTAACTTTCTCTAAGTTATAATTCTTATAAAACCCAGATTAACCTATCAGTATATTCCGTGAATCCATGTCTCTTTTAATACATGCCAATAACCTACTAGCCGTAGAGGAAACTGACATTGCTTGCTGTTATGTAATCTATGATCTACAAGTACTCTCAGATCCTTAATAACAAGTGATTCTCCCAGTTTTTTACCACGTAGTATATATGATGCCAGCAGATTATTAGTACCAAGATGCAGAACTTTACATTTATTCACAGTGAACCTCATTTGCCAAGTGGATGCCCAACCACTCAGTGTGTCCAGCTCTGCTTGAAATTTATAAATATCTTCCATAGACTGCATTATACTACAAAGCTTGGAATCATCTGCACAAATAGAAACAGTGCTGTTAATATCCTCCCCTATATCATTAATAAATAAATTGAATAAAAGAGGACCCAATACTGAGCCATGGGGTCACCACTTATAACCTGGACCATTCATAGTAGGAATCATTTACCATTGAGTATGATGTTCCAGTTTTCTAACCCTAGATTTTATATTTTATCCAGTAAGCGTTTATGAGTAACAGTGTCAAATGCTTTTGCAAACTCCAAAAACATTATATCCATGGCCGCCCCCCTATCCAGACTTCTAGTCACCTCCTAATAAAAATGAATCAGGTTGGTCTGACAACTTCTGTCCTTAGTAAAACCATGCTGGCAATCACTTATATTATTATATCCAGCCACATCTACATAAAGTCTCTTAGGAGCCACTCAAACAATTTCTCCATAATAAACATTAAACTTCCTTATCGATAATTACCTGGGTAAGATCTAAACCTCTTTTTGAAGATAGGAACCACATTTGCCTTGTGCCAGTCTCCTGACCCCAGCACAAGTATCTATTTTAAGTAAGGGCTTGGGTTTTTGCCCCACTAAGACATTTGGGGCGGCATGTATGAACAGGGCTGCGCCAGATATCTGGCGTCTTTTCTGCCCGATATCAGACGCAGCCCCGTTCGCTGCATTTTTAAATGACCCACACGCCAGTATCAGGCGCATTACATAGCACCGCGGCACTTTGTAATGTGCCCGATCTCAGGGGGCATGCGGGAGGCGGAGCGCATTAGAACACGCCAAATTTCATACATGCCGCCCTTGACGTATATGAGACTTTGCTGGATGTCAACAAATTAGCTAGAACAATCATCTTGAGAAATCATTTTGCGGCACAATATGTTAATGTTATTGACTCTGTTTCATTGGAGAATCAGGATACTTCTACTTATAATCTCTCTATTTCATATGATAATTTTTCTTTTTAGGAATTGTGTGTGATACAGAACTTGAAGTCCCTAAATGGTACTGATATAGCACAGAGTAACCTAAATTTTCATGTTATGAATATACACTTTTATCCATACCAGCTGAGACCTGCACTGCTTGATATGTTCCAGGACAGAATAGAAGCTGACTTAATAAATTTAGCTGATTTTTTTTTATAAAAAGAAAAAAATTAATACTACCAAACAAGAGCATGCAGCTATAAAAAGCCTAAAATCTAATCTCGATCTTTAGTAAGGCCGGCAGATGAAGTGGAGTTGTGATTATATCACAAACTAAACTTACCTCTTTTGGAGGATAAAAATGTCTATCTATTTTTGAAGGAAAATCATACACCAGTTTTTCAAAATAAATTTAAAAATTGAATTATGGATGGTGTGTCACTAGGAGATATAACTGAAAAACTTTCTGAAAAATTATACATCACTAGAGATGAGTGTGCCGTAAAAAATTTGAGTTCAGGCCGAACCTCAAATTTTGAGAAATTTAAGCCGAACGCCAAACTGAATGCTGAACCCCATTAAAGTCAATGGGAGATGATGTTCAAGTTAATTTTTATACTAATACAGGTGAGGGGAAGCAGCAATTACCTTCCATAAGAGTAAAATGGATACATGGAACAACTTAGTGAAGACAATTTGACTCTAAGAGTCACAGAAAAAAATTCACAGGCTAAAATAATTCATTCCTTTCAATGGCTAACTAAAAAGTTGAGGGCAGCATAGCTATATTAGGTGCAGCGATAGCAGTTGCTACAGGGCCCCTTTGACAAATAAGAAGACACCGGTATTGGAAAGGACATATGATAACTGGCAGGAGCCCCATATCACTTTCTTCACCAGGGCCCAAGAACTGCAGGCTGGACTAGATTAGACGGCAGTACCATAGGTGGCAGCGAGAACATGCCAATGGGGAACCACATTGTGTCATCAAAGTGTTCTTCAGAATATGGATTATCTGGAGTGGTCTGTGCATTAGGTGACATTTGGGCTGTGTTTGCTTCAGGTTGGTCTGATGATGATGATGATGACATTTGTGGCCGTGACAGAGGACGAGGAGGTAAAACCGTTCGATGTAAGTTGTGTTAACCACTGAAGAACAGATTGGCGACGCTCTTTAGTAATCAGACGCACAGGAAACCGACCAAGCGATGACAGACATGACGGTCCTGCAACTGACGGTGTGCTCGCTTGTGTGTTGTCCAGAGCACTGGAAGGAGCACCTTGTCTCGTATCTCTTCCTCCATTTCCTACTCCCCTCCTTGTTCGCTTACCACCTCTAGTTCGCTCCATGTTCAAAAATATAAATATTAAAAAGGTCAAGATTTGTTCAAAGTCTCTTAATGAAGAACTGTACTCCAAAGAGAGCAAATCAACAGTGTTCTTAAATGCCTATACTTTGCAACTGGCAAATAGGATGATAAACATATGTGTGAGATGGGGTCTTATGGAAGAACCCTGACAGCAAGACAACACATCAAAAGTGTTCTTGAATCCCTATAATTGCCATCTAGGATTAGAAATAGTTTTTTTTTTCTATGGAATATCTGAAAAAAGACTGCAATTTTATGGGCCATAATCAAAGCTCAATGGCTGGACTAGACTGAACCCAGTAGTAGGCAGCTCTAGCCTATATGCTACCTGGGAAAAATTAACAGGTGCAGCTAATTGCTGAGCAGCAGCTCACATAACCCACTGCTAGGGGAACAATCAGATGATAAAAAACTGCACATTTATTTAGTACTTGCTCACACCAGCATACAGAAACGCCACAGTATAATGCCATAATCAATTGAATCTCTCCTTTACATTTATCTTTCAAGAAAAAAGTATTAATTTTTTGGACATCACATTGAAAGTATATATATTTAATGGCATCTTTATTTGTACTTACTTAAAAGAAACAGCACGTAATTCCACTCTTTTAGAAATGTCATGCCATCCACTCAGAAAGAAATAGGCTGCACTCCAATATAATTTCTCAATTTCTTCATCAATTCTTTCAATATTTTATTGCTTCATTATTAGACAAACATGATTTATTCAACCAACTAGCAACCAACTAGCAACTTATGTTCCATATTATAAAATATTACAAAGGATTCCATCTCTTTGAATGACAAATAGATTCCAGTAAAGTAGGTTTCGGTCCTATATCGGACCTTTTTCAACAGAATGTCTAAAAATTAATAAAACAAACATCAAAGTTAGTAGACATTAAAAACAAATACATGTAAGTTATGTTAATGAGACATATAACATCAGAAGATAAACTGTATGTATCTCATCAAGATATTATCAGTAAATCTTGACCTAGATGTAATGATCCATACATTCCATATAATGTCAATCAATTGATTCCATATAATGTACGTTAGGATCAGGTCTAAATTACACCATACTGTGCAAAAACACAAATAATTCATGTATAGGGGCTTTTGACATAAGCTAGTAGTGTATAAAATACATCAATGCCGATCAATATTTATCCAATACATTTGAGCAGATGGCAAATAACTATATATATCAAAATCCTATCGATATTTATCCAATGTATTAGACTGATACAAACTTCAGGTAGCCAACAACTCATCCAATACATTCGACAGATAGCAAATGGCTCACCCATATATGAAGAGATCTCTATCCAAAAACAACAAAAACATGTCAAATGACTTACTCTGTCTGTGTGACCGCGATTGAAGCCAGAACTGAATGACAGTATCTTGAAGAAGATTTTGTAGATCGTACGCATGCGCACAAGGTTGTTCTTAACCAAAATGGAACTGAGATGACCGGTTATTCAAGTGCACTTACATCTCAAACTATAGTTAAATCTTTATTATATAGCGATCATGACACCAGTGTATCTAGCATTAAAGGCTAAGAACATATCAAAACAGCGACGACCATAATTGTAAAGCGATCATGACAGCAGTACATCTCACATTAGAAGCGCCGAACATCAGCATAACAATATAGCAATGACCATGATTAGAAAACTTATATAGATATGACGGTATTATAAACAATTATTAATTATTTAACCAATCTCACAAATTTTTTTTTTGTATGAAGCATAAATATAACTGGTCACAATAGTCATTTCTAAATATCTTCACTAGCCCTCCATAAAATTATTTTAGATCAAAAAACTTCTTTTTGAGTATGCCACACATCATAAATATATAGATAATGCATAAACAAAATATACATCAGATAAAACGTAAATGGCCATTATAAGATTATATATGTCAATAATGTAATTTGCATAGTATATAATATATATATATATGATCTCATTCAATCATGGAAAGCAAAATGTCACCTATCTATCAAAATTCAAAGACAAAAATAATAGTAATATATAGACAATATACAGATATTTTCCATGAATGAATAGGAGTAAAGAACAATAAAAACAAAAAATAATAAGAATTATACCAGATCATATCCATACAAAACAGGAATCATAGATTGATCCTAAAAACAAATGATGAATCCAATAGGACTCCCTTTGTTTAAGTGCCTGAATAAGATCACCTCGGCAATTATCGTGCCGATAGTCGATAACAGATTATCGCCGATGACCATTAAAGTCTATGGGAGAGGAACAACAGCTTCATTCTTACACCCAAATAGGGATGGAGAAGCTGGAATTAACATCCACAACAGGAAACTGGATACGTGCTACATCTTAGGGAAGACAATTAGCCAACAAGAGTCACAGAAAAAAAGTCACAGACTATTCACTATCCCTGTCCTGTACCACAGCATCACCCTTAAACCTGCATGACCCACAAATTAAAAAGTGCCAGAAAGGCAGTATTATTTGAACCATTCATTTTACTTGAACTAGATATTGACTATCCCTGTCCTGGAAGGCAGCATGAACCTTAAACCTGTCTGACCCACAGATTAAAAAGTGCCACAAAATGGAGTCTTTGAACCACCATTTTAGTTGAACAGGACATTGAATATACCTGTCCTGTACCACAGCATGACCCTCAAACATGCATGACCCACAGATTAAAAAGTGACGGAAAAAGGAGTCTTTCAACCACCATTGAAATTGAACTGGACAATGACTATACCTGTCCTGGACCGCAGCATGACCCTTAAATCTACATGACCCACAGATTAAAAAGTGTCGGAAGAAAGTAGTCTTTGAAGCAGTATTTTAGTGAAATGGACATTGACTATCCATATCCTGTAGCGCAGCATGACCCAAAAACCCACACAGGTGCCCTTATGGACCATCAGCAGAAAATATTGCAATAAGAAATAAATTGTATTAAAAACAACTAGTTTTCCAATACTGCTGCGGCTAGAGGTACTTGCCATTCTACTGGTGACATTGTTCCACCGTGACAGAATGGGAAGCAAACGAAACAGATGTTCCCAGTAGGTCAACGAAGCCTGTCTTAAAATCCTGCATTCTACTGTCAAGTGGGTTGAAGGAAATTACTGATCAAGGCAGGTGAGGCTGTAAACATGGATCACGCAGGTTCAGCTAGCAGGGCTAGAGTAACAGTGGGTGCGGTGAGAGCCAGGGCTGGTGTCCGTCATCTATTAACACGCAGGTTCAGCTAGCAGGGCCGGAGTTACAGTGGGTGCAGTGAGAGCAAGGGCTGGCGTCCGTCATCTATTAACACGACAAAAATGCCCTTATGACGCAGCAACGAAAACAGTCATGCTGAAGCCATCTATTAACATGCAGATTCAGCTAGAAGGCCGGAGTTACAGTGGGTGCAGAGAGAGCCAGGGCTGGCGTCCGTCATCCATTAACACGACAAAAATGCCCTTATGACGCAGCAACAAAAACAGTCATGCTGAAGCAGAGTGCGGAAGCGGAAGTGTGAGCTAAGACCTCCAGCCTTCCTCAGTACACAGACAAGACCTGGGTAGTGCTTGAGAAATTTCTGCCTCTACGAGAAAGCTTGCCCCTCCGTATGAGTGCGGACCAATTAAGCTTCACTTGGAAATGCCCTTTTTCTTGGCATTCTTTATCTCGCTTTACTCAACGTGTTGGAGGAAATTGTCTCTGTTCTTGGGATGGCGAATGTGCTCCATACACCATGTCCTCGGAATAACCTACATCTGTTCAAGTCTTCCTGTACCTCCCTTGTACAATTCAGAGGAATATTTGTATCAGCTATTTTGCACATGCAAGTTTTTTAGTAGTTTAATTTAAACACATTTTTAAAATAGGATGGAATTGTACTAAATGGGTTGTCTCACTACAGGGATTGCTAGCTATGTTAAAGATCTTGCAAAAACAAGTCATTTTGCAATATTAACATTATCCATTAACAGGGTCCTACCTATTCCTGTTTTTGACAGCACCATGCCCCATAAAATTTAAAACATGACCCTTCAGCCACTGTTGACAATTGTGAAGAACAAATGTCTGTTAAAAACCACATTTTTTAAAATAGGACCTGTAGTATAGCTGCATTTCACAACAGCATGACCCAAAAAATTATAAAAATGACTTCTCAGCCACTGTTAAAAATTGAGAGGGAGAAATGCCACTTAGAAGCCACATTTCTGTTCCAAAGGACCTTGATTATAGCTGTATCTCACAGCACCATGACCCCAAAACCATTGATAGTGCAAAATATTTTAATGAAGAAGTGAGTAAATGGAATACATTTTTCTCATGAAACCACGTACAATTGGTGTCTTTTACGGTCTCCTCACCGCAAAACCAGCAAAATGACCTTTTGGGAACTGAGAATAAAAATTGCAGTAAGAAATTATCATTTAAATTTTTTTTCAAGAGGACCATTTTTGTTTGAAGAGGAATGTGAAGTAGACCAGCAACTAATCGGTGACCTCGGCAATTGAGGCCACAACATCATTAGAGATCCATGCCTGATTCATCTTGATGAAAGTCATTTTGTCATCAAAGAGGTCTTCAGAAAATGGATTATCCACAGTGGTGGGTACATGAGTTGACATTTGGGCTGCCTTCACTTCATGTTGGATGGATTCTGACGATGATGATGACTAGTGTTGAGCGATTGCGTTGGCTATCGAGATCGATCGATAGTCGATAGTCGGCCGCTATCGATAAGGTTTTTCGATAGTGAGCATCGATTATGCGCGATGACCCTTAAAGTCTATGGGAGAGCAGCAACACCTTCATTATTACAAAACCCAAAAAAGGGGAAAAAGGAAATTAAAATCCACAACAGTCAAATGGATAGTGCACATTTAGGGAACACATTAGGTTATAAAATCACGAAAAAAAATCACAGACCATTTACTATCCCTGTTCTTGTACCACGCCATTTG
>JAODAL010042590.1:0-34652 GCA_025379985.1 Phyllomedusa bahiana | reverse complement strand
CGGGGAAATCTCTGCGGTCTGGCCGAACCTCCCTTTCCTCAGCTAGACCGCAGGATCCTCCCGCTTCCGAGGGATGAAAAATTAGCATCGGCCGGGAGCGCGCCCACGGGACTGGGGCGGGGGACGTCCCCGGTGCCGTCTAGAGGCGGGTTTTTTGAATTCACAGGAAAAAACGCCCGATCTCGGGGGACCAAGGGCCCAGCCGCAGGGGGGAGGTGGGTACGGCCTTCGGGGCAAAACCCCCTTTAAGGTTTTCAACAAATAAAATTTTCCCAAAGGTTAGGTGCCCCTGTAATCATTTAAAGGCTATTCATTATTAATATCCATGTATTTCCCTGCTTTGCACATAACACTTATCTCTAGCAGTAAATTAGTAAAGTGATTCTGCCTTTTGTCATTTACAATTTGGGTGAACACCACTAAACAGAGGGTAAAAAATGCTTGTTTTAGACAGTCAAGATCCTGCTTGTGTCACTGAGTTTTGGCTTAAAAATAACTAAGTCAGCCGAATAGGGTTGACATCTTTTTTTGTATTTTTCCCTCAATTGTACTGCGGGCAAAAGCTTTTATGTCCCTTAGTATTTAAAAACCAAATGTCACTTAAAAAGCAGAGATGTTATTTGGAAGTGACTTTTTCCCTTGTAGTTCCGAAAGTTTGCTTGTTGTCATACAATGTGGTTGTTTTCGCAAAGGGTTCTGATTGATTGTTTGGGAGTGGCGGGTTTGTAGGGGCTCTGATTGGTTGCTTTGGGTCGGATTTTAGGGAAAACCCCCTTTTGTTTTTTTTATATTTAAAAACAACTAGTGTAAAAATGTTGCATAGATTTATAAAACCCTGCCTCTAACCATCCATAACCCAAAACCCTACCTCAACCCTACCTCAAACCCCAAACCCTATCTCTAACCCTAGCAAACCCAACCCCTCCCCCAAAACCCCCCTAAACCCTACCTCTAACCCTAACCCACCCAAACCCAACCCTACTTAACCCTCCCTTAAACCCCAAACCCCTGTTTAAAACCTATCTACCTCAAAACCCTAACCCTACCACAAAACCTAACCATACCTCAAACCCTTACCCATCTTAACCCTACCTCTAACCCTAACCCTACCTCTAACCCTAACCCTACCATTAACCCTATCCCTACCTCTAACCCTCCCCCAAGTTTAAACCCAAACCCTAGCTAAAACCCAACCCCTAACCCTCCTCTAACCCTAACCCTACCTCTAAACCAAAACCCTCCCTCAAACCCTACTCTAACCCTAACCCTGCTCAACCCTTTTTAACCTACCTCAAACCCTAACCCTACTCTAACCCTAGCCCTACCTCTAACCCAAAACCCACCTCTAACCCTAAAACAACCACTAACCCTATTAAAACCCAAAACCTATTTAAAACCAAAACCCTACCTTAACCCTAACCTAGCTGTAACCCCCCTAACCCTCCCTCAAACCCAACCCAGCTCTAACCCTAACCCTAACCCAAAACCTACCCCTACCTCTAACCAAATTTTCCCACTAACCCTTTTTATAACCCTAACCCTATAAACCCCAAAACCCCCTCCTTAACCCAAACCCCTAGCTGTAACCCTAACCCTAACCTCCCTTAAACCCCTATCTTAACCCTAACCCTACCTCAAACCCCTAACCTACCTTAACCCTAACCTACTTAACCTAACCCTACCTCTAACCCTATCTCTAACCTACCTTAAACCCTAACCCCTAGCTCTCCCAAACCCTACCCAAACCCCAAAACCCCACCTCAAACCCCAAACCCTACCTCTAACCCTAAATACCTCAACCCTTCAAAACCCAAAACCCTGCTAAAACCCCAAACCCCCCTTTAAACCCAACCCCTGCTGAAACCCCTAACCCAAACCTACCTCTCCCCCTAACCCTACTCTAACCCCAAACCCCAAAACCCTTCCCTCCTCTAACCTAAACCACCACAACCCTATCTATAACCCAAACCCCCTAGCTAAACCCCAAAAACCCTTCAACCCTAACCCTACTAAAACCCAACCCTACCTACCCTACCTCAAAACCCTAACCCTACATCAACCCAAAACCCTAGCTCAACCTAACCCTAGCTCTACCCTAACTATAACCCTAACCCTAGCTTAACCCTAACCCTACCCAAAACACAACCTAGCTCAAACCCCTAACCCTATCTTAACCCTACCTCTAACCTAACCCTAGCCTAACCCTACCTTAACCCTAACCCTACCCTAACCCAACCTAACCCCTACCCAAACCCCTAACCCTATCTCAAACCCTATTTAACCCTAACCCAACCTCAAACCTAACCCAAACCTTTAAACCCCTAACCCTCCCCTTAACCCTAACTCTAACCCTACCTCAACCCCTAACCCTATCTCAAACCCCATTTTAAACCCCAAACCCTACCTCAAACCCCAAACCCTACCTCAAACCCCCAAAACCCCTACCTCTAACCCAACCCCAACCTCTAAACCCTACCTCAAACCCCAAACCCTACTCTAACCCAAAAACCCACCTCAAAACCCTACCCTCCCTCAAACCCTAACCTAAACCCACCTCTAACCCTACCTCAACCCTAACCCCTCCCCTTCAAACCCCCTATCTATAACCCTAACCCTACCTCTAACCCTATCTAACCCTAACCCTATAAAAACCCTAACCCAACCCAAGCTAAAACCAACCCAACCCTCCCTCTAACCATAACCCTATCAAACCCCAACCCTATCCCTCCTCTAACCCCCCTAGCCTAGCTCAAAAACCCAAACCCCTTAACCCAAACCCAAAAACCCTAGCTCTAACCCTAGCTGAAACCCCTCAAACAATAACCCTGTTTTCAGCCCTACAAAACCCTTAACCCTACAGGAAAGAGAGGATTGTGAGCGGAGGTACGGGGAGACGAAGGGAAAAACGGGAACCTTGCGGGCAACGGATCTCTGGGGTCGGGCCGAACACTCCCATATTCACTCAGCTAGGCCCCCAGAGATCCCCCGCTTCCGGGGTGATGAAAAATGAGCATCGGCCCGGGACCCGCGACGACTGGGGCGCGGGGGACTCACCGGTTTGCCTCAGAGGGGGGTTTTTTTTGAATTTCAAGAGGAAGGAACCCCAAATCCGGGACCCGGGGGGCCAGCCCCAGCGAGGGAGGTAGGTAACGGCCTTCTTGGCACAACCCCTTTTAAGGCTATTCAGACAAATACAAACTTCCAAAGGTTTTTTTAAAGGGGCATGAAAAACATTTAAAGGTATCTTTTAATACCATGTATTTCCCTGCTTTGCACATAACACTTATCTCTAGCAGTAAATTAGTAAAGCCCTGCTATGAGTACTTCTGCGCCAGGCAGGTGTTCTGTACTTTAGGGATGAGAAGATGAATTATTAGTAAGACACAGAAGACATGTACACTGTGTAATTTCCTCAATCAGGCTAAACATCCAACAATAGCAGCTGTATCTGTGGGAAAACAACTGCAGTAATTCCTGGCTGTATGGAAACCAACCACGAAACTCTGCCTCCCAAAAGTCAAAGATATGCAGCTGGATGAAGCTGTTTTATGACTCACAGTCCAGAACATTGTTTTATTTCTGCACCTTTCAGATGTATTGAATCTCACTATGCTGCTACAAAACCTTTATGTGTGTGGGGTCTGTTTTATCACTAAAAGTCTAACTGCAATAAGAACAATCATGCAGAGCAATAAAAAAGTTGTAGTGCTCACTTCCCTTCTGGTACTTCCTTACATGAACTGGACAAACCCTTTAATATATATACTATAATATACTGTATATACAAAAAGTACTGAAGCATTGAATAGATAGACATGTGTATTCTTAGGTTGAGAAATTGTCTTATTTAGTTCATTTAAAATAAAAATTCAAGAAATATATATACCACATGGTTTTATATTCTATTACAAACTTTATAAACTGACCTAGGACACACTAAGGCATTTGTATAAACATAAATATACACTACTCACAAAAAGGTAGGAATATTTGAATTTTGGATTTCTTGAATTTTTATTTTAAATGAACTAAGTAAGACCATTTCTCAACCTAAGAATGCACATGTCCATCTATTCAATGCTTCAGTACTTTTTGCACAACTTGCTGATCTCAAGCTTAATGGCAAAATTCAAAACAGGTGTTTGATCCCTGAATCGCCCAATAAGTTAGGGGATTAATCTGAATTGGGATTTAAACAGTCCTCCTCATCATGCTGTTCAGATTTTAATATCATGAGACCAAGACAACATCATACAATTGATCAATAATACCTCGCCATTGCAAGGCTTCAAGCAGGATGCTCTCAGACAGAAGCGGCAATTGAGCTTAGAGTATCAGAGTGTCTATAGAAGATTGTAACAGAGAGACTGTAAGATTCTGAATAGGCTCACTCTATTGTCGTGATAAGGATCAACTCCAATATGAGTGGAAAAACTTAAGTAGAAAACAGAGTGCAACCATAGTAAAACACCGTAGGTATTTTATAAATTGCACAGTAGGATATTGCTCACCATGCGAAGCTGTACTAATCCGTACAGCTAAATAAAGCGCTTCCCAATATGGGCTAGAGAGAGAGCTGCAGCATCGGCAGGTTACAACATGCCCCATGTGGCTCTCGGCGTCCTTGGGACGTCATGAAAGACTGTAAGAGTTACAGAAAGGCAAAGAAGTAGACCTCCCTTTGTTTCATCACTCCCTGATGACCACTTTATTTTATACAATGCCCTGCGGAACCGGATGATGAATGCCACACAACTCCAGACACGTTTAAGGGAAGTGAGAGGCAACCAAGTGTTATCAGACCAGTTGTAACCAATTACATCGTGGTCTGCGTGCTAGATGATCATCATTTCTGCTCAGAGTGAATTGACTTTCATCACTGAACAGCAGTGAGGACCACTTGTCCCTTGTCCAGCATAGATGCTAGAGCCCATGCAAGACGAGGATGCTGGTGCCTGGTGGTGTGGTCAGGTTGTCTAACGATTAAGAATGGTCTGACACGACACTTAGGTGCATCTCACTTCTCTTAAATGTGGCTAGAGTTGTGTGGAATTCGTCATCCAGTTCCATAGGGTAATACATATTTACAAATACAATAGAAATGCCTTAGAACGTCCTTAGTTGTTACGGTCTGGAGGTGGATCCACTGGACCACCGCAGGCGATGGCGTAAGCCCACACCAGGGAGTGGAGTCTAAGTGGGTCCCGGTATTCACCAGAGCCCGCCGCAAAGCGGGATGGTCTTGCTGCGGCGGGAGTCCACCAGGTCACTACCACTGGCGGGGCTTGCCTGCAGTGGCGGCCAGGGGTGCAAGGTACAGGAACGGCAGGCAGGCTCGTGGTCGTGGACAGGCAGGAGGTCAGGACAGGCGGCTCTGGTTCGTAGACGGTAGACAAGACGGAGGTCGGGGCAGGCGGCAAGGTTCGTAGACGGTAAACGTAAGCAAGGAGTCGGTACACGGGAAGGCAAGACAGGAACGCTCTGGAACACTTTCACCATGGAATATACACCAAGGATCCGGCAAGGGCCGGCAGGAAGAGGCCGGACTTAAATAGGAGCAGTGCCCGGCAATAACCAATTACCGGTGCACTGCCCCTTTAAATCTCAGAGAGCCGGGCCGGGCACGCCCTAGGGGCGGAGCTACACGCCGGGAGCTGAGAGCCGACAGAGCAGGAGCATGGCTGGGTAAGTGGACGCTGGCAGGGGCTGCGACACGGGCGGACCCCGAACCCGACGTGCGGGACGGGGCTCCGCTGGGAGCGGGGGCACGGACGCGCCTGCAGCCCGGGACAGTGGTCGCAGGGGCGTCCATTACATTAGTTTATAAAGTTTGTAATAGAAACATTGCCACCATGTGATTGGATCACTGCTTAACAGGGGCGTTGCTAGGGTCCCAAAACATCCGAGGCCCAGGCCCTGTGTTGAGTTTTGCTCAGAAGGGCGGGGTTCACACGCCGTTTTTTACGCCCCATGAACCGCGGCATGTGTTTTTACAGAGAAAAAAATGCGGCCAGCACGTCCCTCTGAAGCTCCCACTAATATTTATTCTCCCAAGAACAGGTAATCGTTGCTCTCAGTGACAGCTATGAGTTACCATAATGTCGGCCCGTACTTCGGGTGTATTGAAGCGCAATTACCCGCCAAAGTACAGACCAACATTATGTCGAGTGAACATACACAGCGTATTTGTGGGGCATAACTGTGCTGTAATGCGCCCACAGTGCCCCACAAATACGGTAAAATCATAGCGGTGAGGGCTATGATTACTTGTTTTCCCTGGCATACAGAAACTGCCCGTAAAAATAAATGACATGCCGCTACTTTCGGGGGGGAAAGTGAAAATGGATGGGAGGTGGTTGGAGCGCTGCTGAAATTACGCACTGGACAGCACGTACTTCCAAGAGCAGGCGTATAGCGGTGCGCACAGGTCCGTGCCACCATGTGCTGTGTGAACATACCCTTAGGGCAGTACACCGTGTGTTTAGGAAGTACATGCTGTTCAGCGCGTACTTCCAAGCACAGGGGGGGCCGGTCCATTCACTTCCACTATCACTTTCCTCCCCCGGTGTACAATATATGTGCATTATACGTGTAGCATGTGCAAAGCTGTAGATATTGCTATTTAGGGAAATAGTGTAAATTGTGCTGTACAGACTTAGGTGTAGAAGTAATAGAAAAGTTGTGTTTAATAAGCTAGGGGTTAATAGGTAAAGTTCCTCTCCCCAGTCCTAGTCTGCCTGGCAACAGTGGTGTTATTCCCTCAGCCAATAAGGAGCTGAGTCTCTGAGAAAGGAGAAGGAGGGGGTAGCTGTCAGCAGGGGGGGATGCAGTAAAATAGTGAGACTTAGAGAAAATCAAGGATCTGCCTGAGACTGCTAGAGTCTGCAGCACGGAGAGGAAGTAGTAGTCTCATCGTCCAGGCTAGGAGATGAGGGGAGGCAGATTCCTCTGGATAGGCAAGAAGCAAGCCTGAAAGGGAGCACGACGTGTATATAGTTGTTAAGACGTTCACAGCAAAAGAAGCCGGTAGTCCTGGTAGCAGAGCTTCGCCTCCAGCGGGGACATAAGTGAGCCAGGTGAAGAGAGGCCATTGGTGCGGCAAGCGAGGAGTAGCCCCCCCTGTGTTGTGTGGGGAAGCCACTGAAGACAGGCAGGGTAGCGGTGAGGAAGAGCTAGGAGAGAGCTCTCTCTGGAACTGCGGTGTGTGTGCTACTGGAGCTGGCTGGGACACTGAGTGGACGGCTGAGAAGTAAGGTTCCGTTGTTGGAGGAAACGAAGAAGAGAAGTAAAGTTGCAGTTCTACCGGTGAACTGTTGTTGTGTTGTCCTTTATACGCCGGTACACTCCACTATAGAGAGTCCCACATCGTCTCTCCCTGCAATTGCAAAGGACCTGTTGGGAGGGCGAACTGCGCCTCTCCCTCATTCTTACATACACACGAGAGAGACGAGATGTAATTCATAGCTCTCTGTGCTAGCGCCCCGCGGTTTACGCAGTGTGAACATAGCCTTAGTCTGGCGGCAGCAGCTAAAATCATACGCAACCCTGACTAATGACAGGTATAAAAAAAATTATATTCAAATATAATTCATCATCAGGTTGTAGTTTACATGTCTAAGAGTATGTTCACATGGCGTAATTGCGGTAATCCATAGCTCTCATAGAGAACTATGGATTTATCCTCCCCCCCATGCGTACAATACGATTGTATTGTATACATAGGGAGATAAGTGACATGTCAATGCATGTCTATGGGGCTGGCAGGTTGTTGTCGCCCCCCTTCGCCCCCGTGCTTCGAGAAGACATGCTGATCAACGCGAGCTCCTGAAGCTCGCAGTGTATTGCGGCGCATGCTGTACACATCACAATACCCCGTATGAACATAGCCTAAGGGACACACAGGCAGGATTATGTTTTAGTGATGTGAATGAGTTGATATTGTGGATATGTGTGTGTGTATACACAAATATATATACACATATATATAGTATATACACATTTACATACACAGAGACATATATACAATGCATACATACACACACATGTATACACATATAACCATACACACAGACATCTATACAAACACAGATATACATATATATACACATAAATACAATACATACACATTTATACACACACATGCATACACATACATTCAGTACATGTAACGGAACGGCGCTGACAGACGTATGCCGAGGCGCTGACCGCTGACATCCGGGTGTGGATCCTCTGTGATCCCCACAGGCGAGGTGGTAGCTGGAGGACCACGCCAGGGAGCGGAGTCTGAGGGGCCCCTGGTCTTGCCAGAGCCCGCCGCAAAGCGGGATGGACTTGGCTGCGGAACCCCCAGGTCGCTACCCCTGACGTGGCTACCTGCGGTGACAGCCGAGGTGCAGGACAGGAACACAGGAACATAGGAGAACATAAGCAGGGCAGGTAAAACGTACTCAGGAACACAGCAGGATACAGGCGGGATAAACGTACACATGACACCACAGGATTCGGCAGGACCTGGACGGGTAACACAGGAGGTACAGACCAGGAACAGGTGCCAGAGACATCAGACGAAACAGGAGACAGACAGAAGGTCAGGAGCTCAGATGACACAGACTGGACCAGCATCTCCAGGGTTAAGTCCAGAGATACTGGCAGGAGCTCAAGATGGCCACAACCAGACACAGCAAGAGGCTGTAACAGACTGCAATGAACTGACCCAGAGCAGAGGCAGGAACTTCCTCTTATAGTCAGAGGTCAGAGGTAAAGAGGAAGTAGACAGAGACAAGTAAGCTATAAAAGACAGGAAGCTGCAGCGCGCGTGCCCTAGGAGAAACAGAGCACACACAGGACCCCAGGAAGCAACAGAACAGGACAGGACAGGCAAGAACTAGGAAGACACAACACGCAGGCAGTCCAGGGCAGGGGACTGCGGCGTGATCCGTGACAGTACAGTTCACATTCAGGAACATTATTTTGTCTCACCCTTATTACACTACTTAGAATTATTGTTCTTCACTGAGGCTCCTCACTCACTTGTGTCCTCCTTGCTGGTCTGGCTCCGGGCGAGATAAGAGCACAGCAGGGGGCGGAGCCTCTCAAGGCTGTCCGGACAGCTCGCTGCTTCCTGACTCACTTCACAGTGTGAGCCGGCACCCCCTCCTCCCTCTTGAGCTCCAGTCCTCCTGGGCAGTCGCCCTCCCCCTTTCTGCCTGCACATAGCTGCTGCTCTGAACTGTATGTTTGTCAAGGGATCACATATACAGTGGAATAGCTTGTCGGCTCTACAGGCCACAGTAATGACCTGGAATTGGACGCTCTGAGATTCGGGGCACGGGGAGTTTTGTCCGGGGCTTGTGCCCCGAACAAAACTACCTAGCGACACCCCTGCCGCTTAATATGCTAAGACTGACAGACATGACACTGGATGCAGACAGGTGGGAGAAGGGCAGTGAAAGAGGAGGAGAGAGCAAGGCTACAGAAATCATTCTAAATTTTGCAGTAATTTATGCAAACTGCAGCAAAACTGCAGAGAGCCCTCCATCCCTGCCCGCGCTGTAGGTGAAATTATCTCTGACAGTATCTTTCTTTTGTCAATTTAATGTCACCACAGGTCCTACAGGTATAATTGCACTACACTGCAGAACACAACAGAGGAAGAGGAGGAGAGTATGTTGTAACAGGGCATAGGATGGAGCTCTTTGAGGACAGAAGCAAGAGACCACAGCAGCAGTATTTATGTGAAATATGTACAGCAGTCTATATGTGAGAGAGAAAAGGGCATGTGAGGCAAGTCAATTCCACTGCACGAGTTGAGACCCACATCAGCTCTGCTGTATTTTACATGTTACTGCTGCTCATATATCAACTGTAAAGGAGATCAGCAAGGGGAAGAAATGTGTTAGAAAAGAGTTTTTTTATGACCATAGTTTCTTGTGAGTCTAGCGCAGTATCTGTAGGGATACTGTCAAAGAAGTATCTCAATGGATATGTCTGAAAACCCAAGAAAATATTGTCACCAGAAAATATTGAAGCCTTAGACGTAAACCCCTCTTTGAAAATGTTGTGTTTGCCTCTGCATCCATGGGGTGAGGGTTGGGGGAGAACTATTCTGTGTTACCCACTCACCCATGTTGCAGAGAGTGAGTCATGCTACGCTTTCGGAGAGTGCTCACATTGAGGCACTTCGCAGCGATGTGTAGCAAGATTTGAGTGGTACCAAGCTGGAGGGAGGAGAGCAGTGCTCACCAAATATTTTCACCCACATTGAAGACCTGTACCATGAGCATGGTTATTATATATGGAGCATGGTTATTATATATGGACTGCAGTAGTTGTCATGGGACAAAAACTCTGGATGGATTTTCCATTACAGTCACTGCCTTAGGGACGGCTATCTACAAGTCTATATTTATGTAAAAGCTTTAGCATGTCCTGGGTTAGTTTGTAACATAAGATACTGCCACTATGTGGTTTGAATGCCACATGACACAGTAAAGGAATTAATATAAGTCGGCCAATTTTTAGATGAAGACACACTAGGGTAGTGTGGAGGGCAGTAAGAGAGAAAGGTAGAGCAGAGGGGCTGCAGATATACAGCCCACCATCCCTTCCGGCACAGTAAATGCAATTGGTCCTTTTATGACCTGTGTAATAACACTATAATGTCACCATAGGTCCTTTAGTTATAAATACATTACACTGCACATCCCCACAGAGGAGAAGGAGGAGCCTTGTATGCATAAACGGTAGGAAGGATGGAGATCTATGAGGACAAGAACATGGAGGCCAGTGAGGGGGCCTCAGCAGCAATTTTTAGATATGATTACACGGCTGATATTGGATGCTGGAAATTTCAGCTCTGAATCTTGTGGAGTCCAAGAGTGGAGTACATGTCTAAAGTCAAACCAAATCATGTGAACATACCTTTTATGTGAATTATAAGCAGCAGTCTTCTTCTCTTTTTCTCCTCTCACATACAATCTACATGTGAAGGGTTATAAACACTCTGTAGGTGGCAGAAGAAAACATTAGAAGCAGTCAGGGGCGTAACTACCGGGGTAGCAGACAAAGCAGCTGCCATGGGGCCGGGCGCTTAGGGGGCCTGGGCCCCGGGGCAGCTGCTATAATGCCTGCTACCCCGGTAAAAGTTGACTGTGGCAAGTGCGGAGCTGAGGGGCCCCGGCGCATCCCGCCTCTGAACGCCTGGGACCTCTGGCCCGAGCGTTCAGAGGAAGCGCTGCCCCGTGGTAGCAGAGTAGAGTGCATCGGGTGCTCTGCTACTCTTCCTGATAGCGGGCGCCGACTCTCGGTGATCACGTGTGCGGCGCGATTACGTCACATGATCGCACTGCCAGCTCTGAGCACGGCGGCCGGAGGGCAACGCATCAGAGGAGCGTTGACCAAGATAAGTAAGTGATTTCTTATTTTACCTGCCCTGCCTGCCAGTATACCCCAGCCTGCCTGTCTATATACCCCAGCCTGCCAGTATACCCCAGCCTGCCTGTCTATATACCCCAGCCTGCCTGCCAGTATACCCCAGCCTGTCTGTCTATATACCCCAGCCTGCCAGTATACCCCAGCCTGCCTCTCTATATACTCCAGCCTGGCTGTGTATATTCCCCTGCCTGCCTACATACCCC
Organism: Phyllomedusa bahiana; assembly: GCA_025379985.1. NCBI lineage: Eukaryota > Metazoa > Chordata > Amphibia > Anura > Hylidae > Phyllomedusa > Phyllomedusa bahiana. The sequence goes on along the minus strand of JAODAL010042590.1, from coordinate 23,016 downwards.
AGCCTGCCTGCCTATATAACCCAACCTGCCTGCCAGTATACCCCAGCCTGCCTGCCAGTATACCCCAGCCTGCCTTTATGGTGCCCCCTGAAACCTACCTATATATCCCAGCCTGCCTATATAGTCCCCCTGAAGCCTGCCTATATAACCCAGCCTGCCTCTATAGTCCCTCCTGAAGCCTGCCTATATACCCCAGCCTGCCTATATAGTCCCCCCTGAAGCCTGCCTATATACCCCTGCCTGCCTATATATCCCCCTAAGCCTACCTATATTTCCTCCTAATCCTACCTATATAGCCCCCTGCCTATATACCCCCACTAAGCCTGCTTATATAGCCCTACAGCCCCCCGAAAGCCTGCTTGTATAGCCCCTATAGCCTCCCTAAAGTTTGACTACCTATATAGCCCCCTGAAGTGTGTCTACTTATATGCAGCCCCTAGAGCTACCTAAACCCTGCCTACCCTACCTACTTTTATGGCCCCTATAGCCCACCTAACTCCTGTCTATCTGTATGGCTCCCTATAGCTACCTAAAAACTGCCTGTATTCCGATTTAGCCCCCTATAGTTACCTAAACTCTACATGCCTACCTATATGGCCCCTATAGCCTACCTAGAGCCTGTCTATCTATTTGGGTCCCCCTATAGCCTATTTACCTGGGGCCCATCTACAGCATACCTACCTACCTGGGGTCTAAATACTTCCTACTTAAATGAGACCTGCCTGACTACTGCCTACCTACCTAGGATCTACCTACCTGGGGCCTATGTACTACCTATCTACCTCAAGTCTACTAGCCTACCTACCTAGGGCCTACCAACCTATCTAATAGGAGTCTACCTGCTTATATGATTTGTTGGGGTACAGGCCATAGCTGTAACACAATCTCCAGGGGGTGAATCCTCTGTTCCTCCCCTCTAGGAGACTGGGCATCTGAGCTATGGCCTGTACCTACTCTCTCACTCTTGGGAAGTTGGTACATAGTTGGGGGGCAGGGAGTAAGGTGCTGAAAAAGTGAGGATTCTAAGATATTTGTGTCCAAATCTGCAGGGATGAGTGGCCAGGAGAAGTCATCATGGTGGTCTGGAGTGGATGCAGAACAAAAGGGAAAGTCAATGACTTAGTAGAGAAACGTCACCTGTGAGTCACAAGATGTAACTGCACTGTAATCACATGTCTGCAGAGTCTGTGTATGGTGCTGTCTACTACTATATGGTCACTGTATGGTGGTAATATACAGTCTGTAGGGAACTTGTGTATACTAGTATATACCACTATATGGCAGTAATATTTATCTTTATTCAGTAAAAGTATAGGGGTATTAGTCACTATGTGGTGATAATTTATGGTCTTGTTCTGGCAGTATAATCCGGTCCATATGTAGTAACGTTATTGGTAATGTTAATATGGGTATAGTGGGATTTGTTTAGTAGCAGTATGATGGGGATACCTATGGTGAGGTGTTCACTCCTTGTATTATCTAGAAACTGCATGATTTAAGAGGTCCCGGTAAATGTTTGTGGTCAGGGAAGCGGGGAGTGGGGGGGCCCATCCAAAAGTTTGCTTTGGGGCCCAGGCTTCCCTAGTTACACCTCTGGCCGCAGTGTACATATAACATAGGAAAACATCAGCAACAGTCTATATGTGACAAAAAAAGGACTATAAGCAGAACTCTATAGGTGAGGGGCCTTAAGTAGTCTATATGTGACAGAGGGAACCAGAGGGGCTATGAGCAGCAGTCTATATGTGACGGAGGAGTTGGGCTGGAACAACAGTCTATATGCACGAGGAGGGGGTATGCACATTGGTCTATATGTAAGAGAGGGCTGTACTCCCCCTGTAACTGAGGCTTATATATTATCTACAGGGGAATCTTGGCTATCTCAGCATTTGTAGCTCCAGTGGTGTCTGTCGGTCCTAAGCTATGACTGTTGATGCCATCAAAGTTTGACAGGGACCTTAAAACTTGCAGGGGGTTCATCACACAGTGCACCATGCAGGTGGAACTTATGGCTAATCAGTTCCCCACCGAATTGTCCAAGGTGGTTTTTGTGGTCAGACTCCTCTCCAGGAAAGTCCTGGAATGGGCCACTCCCCTCTGGGACAGGGAAGATCTGGTTACGGCTAATCTCCATGCATTCCATGCATTCCTATGACTAAGGGCGTCTATCGCCCAAAACGCGTAGGCCTTGCATTGACCATTTCAAATTGGGAAATGCCATTTTTTGGATCAGCTATGTTTTTATAAAGGATACCAATAAAAGAATTATTTTTTACTTCAACGGGCTTTTGGTCCCATTTTGCTGCATCAAATTCTCTTACAAGGACTGCCTTGCCTGCAGCACTATGCCCCTATGTTCAACTGGAAGACGGGCAAAGTCATGCATTGGAGACAAGACTGTCAGGATTTTGCAGACGTCTTCTCTGATAAGCAGACTGAGACGCTTCTGCCTCATTGTCCTTATGATTGTGTCACGATACTGGTGTATACTGCTGGAATCCAATTGCAGGGCTAGGTACAAACACAGGGAGGCAGGTGGATAGCGAGGTCCCAGGAAGGTAATGGGTTGCTGCTTGGTCAGAAGTGCAGAGGTTAAGCGGTGGAGCGACAGCAGGCAATAGGTTAGCGCAGGGTAAACTGCAATAAAGAGGAACAAGGCTGGACGGCAAGTTCCCAGGCGAGAGGACTGTAAAGCAAGAGCTAAGCAATACTCAAGCAGTGAACTACAGGCTTGAGGAGTTTATATAGGAACCAGGAACAGGAAAGAAGATGGCAACCAGCTGAGACAAAATCCACCATCTTAACTGAGGGCAAACTTAAGGGCAAACACAGTTAGTAAGTTCCAACGTATAGCAAAAGATTCCTGACATTACTCCCACCTCAAAAGCGGCCTCTGGATGATACCTGACTTGGTTTCTCTGGATGTCTCTGATGAAATTGTTTTATCAGTCGAGAAGCATTAATGTTACTTACAGGTTCCCATGAATTTTCTTCGGGGCCATAACCTTGCCACTTAATAAGGTATTGCAGCTGGTTCCTGAAAATTCGAGAGTTCAAGATTTGCTCTACGACGAACTGCTCTTGACCATCTATCTCCACTGCATCAGGAGGAGGGGGAACATGTCCCAGAAAGGGATTGGACATGACAGGTTTTGGTAGAGACACATGAAACACCGGATGAATCTTCATAGATTGTGGGAGTTTAAGCCGAACTACTATTGGACTGCTTATCTTGCTGATCTTATATGGCTCGACAAACTTCTGTCCCAGTTTTGGTGAAGGAACTCTAAGTTTCAAATTTCTGGTGGAAAGCCATACCTTATCCCCCACTTTGAAAGTTGGTGCTGGTTTGCGACGTTTATCTGCCATCTTCTTATCATTTTCTTGAGCCCTCTCTAGTGTTTCCTTTAGTAGCTGTAAATTTTGCTGTAGTGCAGAGATCCTTTCCGTGGCAGCTGGAATATGTGGAACAGCAGGGAATTTGGGAAGAATATTTGGATGGTATCCCAAATTTGCAAAGAAAGGAGTTTGTTTGGTGGAGGCATTTTAGGAATTATTGTATGAAGCAGATCAACCCAGTCATCTTGTAAATGGCAAATATAACATCGCAGGTACTGTTCCAGGGTCTGATTCGTACGTTCAGTCTGTCCATTAGATTGTGGATGAAAGGAGGTTGACAGATTAATATCGACGTCGAGTGCTGAACAAAAACTCCGCCAAAATTTGGATGTAAACTGCACCCCACGATCCGAGATAACTTCATCAGGAACACCATGAAGACGAAACACATTCTGAATGATGAGATCCGCTGTGTCTTTGGCAGAGGGTAGGCCGGTACATGGAATGAAATGTGCAGCTTTGGTGAGCCGGTCAACTACCACGAGAATAATATTTTTCCCCTTAGAGGTAGGTAGATCTATGATGAAGTCCATGGATATAGAACCCCAGGGGCGAGAGGGGACCGGCAAAGGCCGTAACAAACCTGAGGGTGAAGAACGTGGAGTCTTGCATCTAGCACAGATGTCACATGATGTTACATACTTCTTTACATCCTGTAGATAATTGGGCCACCAAAATAATCGGGATAAAAATTCCTGCGTCTTCTGCACTCCTTTATGACCCGCAATCTTGGAATTGTGGGATAGCCTCAGATTCTTCAGTCTTACTGTTTCAGGTATATAAAGCTGCTGCCTGTGAGTCCACATCTTGTTTGTAAGCACTAACTGTACATCATCTGGTGGATGGGAGAGTAAGGCTATGTCTACACTGCACAGAAAAACGTCAGTTTTTTCAGCGTTTTTCGTTTTCTAAAAACACTGGAAAAACGACTGTAATCATCTCCCATAGACTTTTATTGTAAAACCCTCCTGCTGTCTACACTGAGCTTCTTTTTTCTGCTCGTTTTTTCACTGGTCGTATTGTGCAACATGTTCTAAAAAACGGCAGAGCAGGGCAGAAAATTTACTACAGGAGTCTATGTAAAGCGCCGGACGTCTTTTGCCGCGTTTTCTGGCGCGTTTTCGCAGTGTTTTTTGCAGCGATTTTTTAATGAAAACCCTCCCAGAGACCCAAGTTACACCTATAATGGGTGGTAACAAAGGTTATATCTTATCAAATTTGCATACAAGTGTCTGATGTGTCCTTTTTTGTACCTTTTGTAATAAAAAGATCAAGGTTTGGTCGCTAACGATTTTTGCGCAATTCATATTTTTTTCGCTAAAAATAAGTTTTTTACAGATTTTGGCATCAGAATCATTTTTTTTTTACAGATTTTGATGCTAAAATCCTTTTCTAAACATATTTTGGCGCTAATAAAGTTATCTCACTACTGACGCCAAAAATAAGTTTTTTTACGGATTTTGGCGCAAGAATCGTTTTTTTTACGTTTTTTGGCACTAAAATAATTTTTTTTACAGATTTTGGCGCTAATAAAGTTATCTCGTTTCTGATGCCAGAAATCCGTTTTTTTTACGGATTTTGGCGCAAAAATCCGTTTTTTTTAGGTTTTTTGGCACTAAAATAATTTTTTTACAGGTTTTGGCGCTAACAACGTTATCTCAATTCTGACGCCAAAAATAGGTTTTTTTACGGATTTTGGCGCAATAATCCGTTTCTTTACGTTTTTTGGCACTAAAACATTTTTTTTCACAGATTCTGCCGCTAATAACGTTATCTCGCTTCGGACGCCAAAAATACGTTTTTTTACAGATTTTGGCGCAAGAATCCTTTTTTTAATGTTTTTTGGCACTAAAATAATTTTTTTTACACATTTGGTGTAAAATTATCTCGCTCTGACGCAAAAATACGTTTTTTACATTTTTGGCACTAAAATAATTTTTTTTGCAGATTTTGGCGCTAATAAATTGATCTCGCTTCTGACACTAAACATATATTTTTTTACCGAATTTGGCGCAATTATGCGTTTTTTTGGGATTTTGCCGCTAAAATCCTTTTCTTTACAGATTTTGATGCTAATAAATGTATCTTGCTGTATGGAAAGATAATGTGGGTTTTTGTGGATTTTGGTGCAAGAATCTGGTGCAAAATTTAATAAAGTAGTAGCACACAAAGGGCAATGTGCTCACAATGGCTACAATGATCTAAAGGAAGTGACTACTTAACATGCTAACTCCGCCTGTAGGGTGTAGTTTACATCCAATGGCTTAATTTGTGCATACATTAAAAAGCAGAGCAAAGATGCTCACAAAAAACGCTTCAAAAAAACGCTCCAAAAAACGAAAAACACGCCAAAAAACTGACCTTTTTTCAGCTGCTTTTGACAGGCAGTGGACAGAAAACTCAGTTTCATGAACATTTTTAGTAATTCGTTTTCAGGTCGTTTTTTGTCCACTGCAGTGTAGACATAGCCTAAGGAGTCAGTGTCATAGGCCTCTCTTATCTCGTAGAGCAAGTCCTTAATATGAATTACTCCCACAACATTAGACTCCGGAACAATGGTCTTAGGTGGAATTGCAGGTGTGGAATCACTGGAGAACATTCTTGATAAAGCATCTGCCTTGCCATTACGAGATCCCGGCCTGTACGAGATTACAAAGTTGGATTGGTTGAGGAAAATACTCCAACGAGCTTGACGAGGAGATAGATACTTGGCAGATCTAACGAATTCCAGATTACGGTGATCAGTTAGAACTATTATTTGTTGCGAGGCTCCTTGAAGATGATGTCTCCATTCCTTAAAGGCTGCAACAATAGCTAACAGTTCTTTATTCCCCACATCATAATTCCTCTCAGCAGATGAAAAACGTCGGGAGTAAAACGCACAAGGATGTAATAGGCTCTTGTCTCCCGTTCTCTGAGACAGTATAGCCCGTACCGCACAGTCTGAAGCATCCACTTCCACAATGAAGGCGAGTTCTGGGTCAGGATGAATTAATACAGGGGCTGTAGTGAACTTGACCTTTAGGAGAGAGAAGGATTCTTGTGCTTGTGGAGACCAAACAACAGCATTTTTCTTTTTAGTCAACTGTGTAATAGGAGAAATTATTTCCGAGAAATTCTTGATGAAGCGTCTATAGAGAATTGGCAAAACCTATGAAACGTTGCACATCTTTTATGTTTCTGGGGCTGGCCAGTCTACTATTGCTTTGATCTTGCTAGAGTCCATTTGTAGACCATGCGGTGAAATTACATAGCCAAGGAATTGGATCTATGTCTGATGGAATTCACATTTTTCAATTTTGATGTACAGTTGGTTCTCCCTCAGACGTTCCAGAACAAGTTTCACATGTCTCTGGTGTTCTTCCATCGAATTGGAGAAAATCAGGATATCGTCCAGATAGATGACTATGAACTGGTCCAGAAGATCTCTGAAGATGTCGTTGATGAGATGTTGGTAGGTGGCAGGGGCATTACATATTCAAAGTGTCCATAACATGACCTAAAGGCAGTCTTCCATTTATCTCCAGATCTGATACGGACCAGGTTGTAAGCGCCTCGTAGATCTAATTTGGAAAAAATCTTTGCATGTCGCACTCTCTCCAGAAGTTCAGGGATCAGTGGTAGAGGATAACGGTTCTTTATTGTGATTTTATTAAGTTCTCTGTAATCAATGCAAGGTCTTAAGGAACCATCCTTCTTTTTGACAAAAAATATGGGAGCCCCTGCTGGTGAAGAAGAACGGATGAACCCAACTATATAGTCCTTGAGGGCTTTTAACTCGGGACCTGCCAGAGGGTAGATGTTACCAAAGGGTATGGATGCACCAGGAAGCAAGTCTATGGGGCAATCGTAAGGTCGGTGTGGGGGAAGCTTGTCGGCATTCTGTTTGCTGCAAACATCTGCATATTCCTTGTATTCAGAGGGTAGCTCCATTATTTTATTGTCTTGAACTGGATCTTCAGGGCTTGGTTCAGAGTGAGCTGTTGGAAGAACATCCTCTGCTGGGAAGCTTATCTCCTTGGTTTCCCAGTTGATAACCGGGTTCTGTGATTGCAACCAAGGTAGGCCTAAGATGACAGGAAAGTGCGGCGAAGATATCAATAGGAATGACAGGACTTCATGGTGCTGGGGTGCCATAATGATTTCAAGTGGTACGGTCTCTTGATCCACTGGCCCTGAGCTCAGTGGAGACCCATCTACAGTCTCCATTACCACGGGTGAGAGTCTTTTCTGGAATTTAACCCCATGCTTTTGAGCAAAGGAGAGATCCATGAAGTTGCCACTTGCCCCAGAGTCCACCATAGCTGAGGTGGATACCCACTGAGAGTTAGCCAGGAATTTAATGGGAAGGAAGCAATGAGAGTCCTTATTCTCTTTTTTAATATGAGGCGCCACTGCTGAAATGGACTGGACAACTGCTCTTTCAGATAACTCATTCTCTGAGGCAATTGATTCTCCATCCGAGGAGTCAGGATCCATGATGGCTGCCACCAATCTCCGTGGACGGCTAGGGCAATTGATGAGGAAGTGGTCAGACTTTCCACAGTAAAAGCATAGACTTTCACGGAGCCGCTGTTGTCTTCTATCTACGCTTTCACGTTTCAATATGGATTCAACTTGCATAGGCTCGCTTCCCGAATCTCTGCGAATTTTCCCCTGGGGTTCCTTGGGAAAGGAGACAGGAACAGGTGGGGCCTGCTTGGTGTCATAATTCAAAGTAGCCCATTTCTCCTGTTGTCGTTCTGATAGTCGGGTATCAATTCGAATGCAATGGTTAATAAAATCATCCAAACCTAAGGGAGCCTCAGCAAGGGACAGTTAATCTTTTAATGCGCTGCAGAGTCCTTTCGTAAACAAGAGACATTTTAGCGGCGTCATTCCAATCGGTGTCAATTTCCCACCTCTTGAATTCCATAGCATACTCAGCAACGGAGCGTTTGCCCTGGTGCAATGCTAGTATAGCTGCTTCAGCTGTAGCACGACGATTAGGGTCATCAAACATTTGACTCATGGCGTCGATGAAGTCTTCCAGGTGATTCAGCCGGGTATCCTGGGTCTCAATCAAGGGGCTGGCCCAGGCAATTGCTTTATGTGTTAACAACATAATAATGCATAGGACTTTAGACCTGTCCGTAGGGAACTGTGTTGGCTTTGCATCAAAATATAATCTACATTGGTTAAGGAATCCCCGGAATTTGTCGTGGTCTCCGCCGAATCTGAAAGGCGGCAACTTAGGGCTCACTACAGGCACCGAAGTGGATGGTCCAGAGGCTTGGTTCTCCAGGTGGAGTATCCGGTCAGTTAATGTCTGCACGGTCCCACGTAGCTCTTGAATGGCTTGTCTATACACTTGGATATTGTGGGCATTCTGACCTTCATAAGAGTCACACTTGATCTTCAACGCCTGCATCTCAGAGCGCATATTAGCCACCGTAGTTTGCAGTTGCTTGAATCGAGCTTCCGGGCACCAAGCCCCAGCGGACTCCATCTTATGGCTTGAGTATCTTGTCATGATACTGGTGTATACTGCTGGAATCCAATGGCAGGGCTAGGTACAAACACAGGGAGGCAGGTGGATAGCGAGGTCCCAGGAAGGTAATGGGTTGCTGCTTGGTCAGAAGTGCAGAGGTTAAGCGGTGGAGTGACAGCAGGCAATAGGTTAGCACAGGGTAACTGCAATAAAGAGGAACAAGGCTGGACGGCAAGTTCCCAGGCGAGAGGACTGTAAAGCAGGAGCTGAGCAATACTCAAGCAGTGAACTACAGGCTTGAGGAGTTTATATAGGAACCAGGAACAGGAAACAGGAAACAAGATGGCAACCAGCTGAGACACAATCCACCATCTTAACTGAGGGCAAACTTAAGGGCAAACACAGTTAGTAAGTTCCAACGTATAGCAGGAGATTCCTGACAGATTGTCCTATAGACCTGCTGCCAGGTATTAGTTCTCCTCGGGGAAGGATCTATCCATTGTCGGTGCCAGAGACTCAGGCCATGTCGGCCTAAATTAAAGATAATTTTCAGTCAGGGTTTAACGCAAGTCTTCTACTTCTTTTGGTACAGGGTTCTTTTTCATGGAGAAGAAAGACCGTTCTCTTTGACCATGCATAGTTTACCGAGGCCTCAACAAAATAACTGTGAAGAACTGGTATCTGTTGCCACTAATTACCAAGCTCTTTAACCATCTCCATTAAGCTAGAATCTCCTCTAAATTGGACTCATATGGGGCCTATAATATTGTTCGAATCCGTGAAGGTGACGAGTAGTAGATGGTCTTCGATACCCGGGACGGGCATTTTGAGTATCTGGTAATGCCCTTCGGTCTGAGCAATGCCCTGGCGATCTTCCAAGAATCTGTAAACAAAAATTCCAGAGACCTCCTATATTCTTGTGTTGTTGTGTATCTGGATTACAACCTGATCTTTTTGCCCATCCCAGAATCAAATCGTACTTATGTGCGCCAGGTACTAAGATGTCTGAGAAGTAATTGTCTCTATGCAAAGCTGGAGAAGTGCATCATCCATCAGACCAGCCTACGCTTCCCCAGGCACATCATCTCAGACAGAGGACTGCAAATGGACCCTGCTAAGTTGTCAGCCGTCTTGCAGAGGCCTTGACCAGTCGATCTTTGGGTCATACAGTGCTTCATGGGTTTTGCCAATTATTACTGCCAATTCATCCCTCATTTCTCTACTGTGGTAGCATACATTGTGGTGTTTACCTGGTCGATTCCTCATTTTTGGAAGCTGGAGCAGTCCTTAAGCAGAAAAGTCCAAAAGGCACAACCATTTCATGCGGTTTCTTCTCCAAAACCTTTTCCTCCGCTGAGAACTACATTTTTGGGGATTATGAACTACTGGTCATAAAGTTGGCCCTGTAAGAGTTTTGTTACCTCCTGGAAGGGTCTTGTAATGCAGTTAATTTATATATCAACCACAAGAATCTACGGTACCTCCAGATGGCTCATTCTTTAAATTTATGAAAAGCCAGGTGGTCCCTCTTCTTCTCCCGATTCAATTTATTTATCCACTTCCGACCTGCAGAGAAGAACATCAAGGCCGTTGCCCTCTCCTGTGCTTCTGTTATAAGTCAGGAAGCAGATCCTTGGTATATAGTTCCTCCTGAATGTCTGATTTCTACAGCTCCCATAGATCTCCAATGTGTTCCCATGGGAAAGACTCATGGGAGAGGATTCTGAAATGGGGATATTGCTCACTGGTTGCTGGGCGTCCTGAAGCATGAAAATCTTGTCAACTTATATCTCGTTACTACTGGTGGCCTGATCTTGTTAAAGATATCAATGATTTTATGTAATATTGTGCCACCTGCGCCCACAACAACACGCCTCGCCTCAAGTCGGCAAATCTGCTGCAACCCTTGCGTATTCCTAATAGTCCTTGAACTCACATTTTAATGGATATTATCACCGTTCTTCCATCCTTCTCCAGTAATACTGTTCTTTGGGTGGTCACAGACCATTATTCTAAGATGTCTTACTTCATATTGTCTCAGATCAGGAGGTCCAATTTGTGTTTCTGGCATGCCCTGTGCTCTCAACTACAGGTAAAGCTGGACTTCTCCTCTGTGTACCACCTACAAAGGAATGATCAAGTTAAAAGGGTGAATCAGGTCTTGGGTAATCTCTTGTGCCACTTTGTGTTAGCACTTCAAGATGACTGGTCCAATCTATTGCCGTGGGCAGAATTCTTCTACAACCATCTAGACTCGGATTCTGCCAAGTCCAGATGGTTATAGATTCTTATGTAGTATATGGACAACAAACCCGCCCACCACTACTGTTGCCTACATCTTCTAATGTCCCCACTATAGACAATCTGCTCCGAGATTCAGCCTCCATTTGGAGTGAGAAACGCCAGTTTTTGCCCCGGGCGTTGGTACATATTAAATCCCAAGCACATAAAAATAGAAGACCTCCCCCAACCTTCGCTCCTGAAGACAAGGTGTGGCTGTGCTCACCAGCTTCTGTTCACAGTGGATCCTGCTGCATACAGTGCCCACAGCAAACCACTTGTCATAGACACCATAGAGGGTTAAATAATTGAATAGTTAGTTCTTCAGAAAGTGTTCATAATTTCCAACAGACCCAAGAGAAATCTGATAACGCCTCTGGTTTAGCTAAGTCATTTGGCTACCCTATTCTCTTTTTGGTTTGTTGTGTCCCTCTAATCCATAATTGCTGATAATACACTCTTTTTTATATATGTATGATGGCAGGGATGCTTACTGTACCATTCCATCACTCATTTCCCAGCACACTCAGTAAAGTACCCTCCAGCTTAATTAGCTACCCTCGACTAAAGGAATAAATATTAATTAAAACTGCTGATTAGCAAGGCGATATGCTACAAAATGAACCACAGTATAACCAAAAGAAAGAAAAGGTAAAGGTTACTGTTTATGCAAAACTTTGTGGATTAAACAAACCAATTGTATTATTGTATTGTAATCAGAGGCGGAAGTAATGATGGTGATGTATTGAATATTATAATGTTACCACATCTCCAAACCAACCTCCAAACCAACCTCTATGCACATATGTCCATTCTTCTAATAATTTTGAAACCGCACAACCAGGGCTAGGTTGCAGGTTTATAGCGACGCTGTGATGTGAGCATGAATATTTATAAATAAAAAATTAAGTTCTTGTCCTGGGACAGGAACTCTGGATACATTTTCTGTTATAATCACTGTCCTGGGACGTGCTATTAACGAGAATAATATATATTACTCAGTGTGTTCTTTATCAGTTTGTAACTGAAATACTGCCAATATGTGGCTAGATGACCACATGACACACTATGGCATTTATAAATGTGTGCAATAGAGGGGTACTTGACACCTACATTTTTATACTGTAGAGTACACTGTAGGCCGACACTCAACAGCTGGAAGTTAGGGGTTGAGGTAGAACAAAACTGCACCACCCACTCAGAAATAGATGCCACTGTAGCATTTAGGCATTAATGGGTGCTTTCCTAGATACTACACACATGGAACTTGCTGCGCCAGTGGCATCCATCTCTGTCCCTCCCTCCTCTTACAGCTTTAGGACTTCTCGACAGAGGTCACAATGATCGAATTATTGATTCATGTCACTAAGCTTGCTGTTTTCAAATTTACACAATTAATGGATGGAGGTGTGCCATGGATTTAATTTTTATTTCATTCTTTGAGACTTACTCCCCACTTACTTACTTACCACTATCAAACTTTGATGGCATATGGTAGCTGTAACGATCAGCATTAGTGGTTCCTCTGGACCACCGCAAGCGATAGTATAAGCCACGCCAGGGAGCAGAATCTAAGTAGTTCCCTGTATTCACCAGAGCAAAGCGGGATGGAATCCTACCAGGTCGCTACTCCTGAAGTGACTTGCTTGCTGAAGCAGCCCAGGTGTAGTGTGGTATAAAGTCGAAAGGCAAGCTCGTAGTTGGGGACAGGCAGGAAGGTCAGGACAGACGGCAATGGTGAGTGGTCGAGGGACGGAGGCAAATGGTACGGTACACGGTATAACTGACAAGACAAAGGGACTGCTTTCATAGTAGGCTAAGAGCACTAAAGATATGGCAAGGGGATCAGGAAAGGGCAGTCTTAAATAGGGGCAGTGTCCGGTGATAGGAAATTACCGGTGTATTAGCCCTTTAAATTTAATAGTGCCTGCGCGCGTCCTAGAGAGCGGGACGTGCGGGACAGGAGACAGAGACATCGGCAGGAGCACAGCCGAGTAAGTAAAGCAGAGACTGGGCAGCGGAGTGAGTGCAAAACCCCTTTAAATTGCCAGTACCAAGAAGTGCAACAACTTATATTTCTCTGTAACAATACAGAACATTAAAGTGCAGAACAAAGAAGTAGGATTACTGATAAAATGCCCCACTCTATACAAGAACCAAGTCATAGAACTATGATAAGATGGTTCAAGGGTCAGAGCTGAAGAATGTATACCATTGTGCCCTTGCCAAGGGGAATAATAGCAAAGACTGAAACAGTGCTGAAATAAGTACTGTACTACTGCAGAACCATCATCAGCAATTATTACCATATATACTTGAGCAAAAGCCGAGTTTTTCAGCACAAAAAATGTGCTAAAAAATCCGACCTCGACTTATACTTGGGCGCTGCAATGGCCTGGGCGCTGGCAGGGACACTTCTGCTACATGCGACTCCTCAGGGAGCGCATATAGCTGAATGTCGAGTCCCTGACAGTGTCCGGGCGATGCCGTGGCCCGGGCATTGTCGGCGATCCCTTCACCTGTATGCGACTCCTTCAGAGCGCATACAGGTGAAGATACCACTGCAGAGCAGAGAGCGAGCGCTCCCTTCTCCGTAGTGGACTCCGGACAGCTGAAGACTTGCGGCTGTCCAGAGTTTCCAGCACACGCAGTGTGCTGAGCCATCACGCTGCGTGCGCAACCTGATGACATCACCCTGACTGTGCCTATAACCTGTTTATGGGGCTATATACCTGCCTATTACCTGCCAATGTGGCCATATACCTGCCTAGTACCTGGCTATGGAGGACATATACCTGCCTATTACCTGCCTATGGGGCCATATACCTACCTATTACCTGCCTATGGGGACATATACCTGCCAATGGGGACATATACCTGCCTATATACAGGGCCGCCATACAGGGGGTACAACCAGTACTCCCGTATGGGGCCTGCGGCGGGCCCCCTTATTCCCCATGACAGAGCGGGGCCCGTCGGCGCAGCCGCCGAACCAGGCTCTGCCTGGCCCACAGTGTGGGCCCCGAGCTGCTGCGGGCCCCGGAGGCAGTGCCGTCGCTCCCCGGGCCCATCCGCGCATCCGGTCTCTGAACGCCCGGGCCCTGCGTCCCGAGCACTCAGAGACCGGCCCAGGAGTCGGGGACTAATGTCCCCGACTCCCGGGGCTGTGCGGTGTCAGCGGAGCACAGCGTCACTAGCGCTGCGCTCCGCTGATCTCCCTGGCAGGCTGAAGGTGTTAGGCCTTCAGCCTGCCGGGTGTCGGCCCCTACTGCTGATGAAGGCGGCGCGGTGACGTCACTTCACCGCGCCGCCTATGCAGGGCGGCAGTACAGAGCCGGCGGCAGCTCGGAGCGGCAGTACCGAGGCTCAGGTAAGTGGCTGATTTTTTTTAATTTTTTTTTTATTATATATAAGGAAAGGGGCCCTGGCTACCTGGCTAGAACCAAAGGGGGCCCTGGCTACCTGGATAGAACTAAAGGGGGCCCTGGCTACCTGGCTAGAACTAAAGGGGGCCCTGGCTACCTGGCTAGAACTAAAGGGGGCCCTGGCTACCTGGCTATAAATAAAGGGGGCCCTGACTACCTGGCTATAAATAAAGGGGGCCCTGGCTACCTGGCTATAAATAAAGGGGGCCCTGGCTACCTGGCTATAAATAAAGGGGGCCCTGGCTACCTGGCTAGCACTAAAGGGGGCCCTGGCTACCTGGCTATCCCTAAAGGGGGCCCTGGCTACCTAGCTATCCCTAAAGGGAGCCCTGGCTACCTGGCTATAAATAAAGGGGGCCCTGACTACCTGGCTAGAACTAAAGGGGGCCCTGTCTACCTGGCTATAAATAAAGGGGGCCCTGACTACCTGGCTATCACTAAAGGGGGCCCTGGCTACCTAGCTATCCCTGAAGGGGGCCCTGGCTCCCTGGCTATCTCTAAGGGGGGCCCTGACTACCTGGCTATCTAACGCTAAAGGGGTCCCTAACTCTACCTAACGCTAAAGGGGTCCCTGACTCTACCTAATGCTAAAGGGGTCCCTGACTCTACCTAACGCTAAAGGGGGCCCTGACTCTACCTAACGCTAAAGGGGGCCCTGACTCTACCTAACGCTAAAGGGGGCCCTGACTCTACCTAACCCTAAATGGGGCCCTGACTCTACCTAACGCTAAAGGGGGCCCTGACTCTACCTAACGCTAAAGGGGTCCCTGACTCTGCCTAACGCTAAAGGGGTCCCTGACTCTACCTAACGCTAAAGGGGTCCCTGACTCTGCCTAACGCTAACGGGGTCCCTGACTCTACCTAACGCTAAAGGGGTCCCTGACTCTACCTAACGCTAAAGGGGTCCCTGACTCTACCTAACGCTAAAGGGGTCCCTGACTCTACCTAACCCTAAAGGGGTCCCTGACTCTACCTAACCCTAAAGGGGGCCCTGACTCTACCTAACGCTAAAGGGGTCCCTGACTCTGCCTAACGCTAAAGGGGTCCCTGACTCTACCTAACGCTAAAGGGGTCCCTGACTCTACCTAATGCTAAAGGGGGCCCTGGCTACCTAACTCTACAGGGGCCCTGACTCTTCCTAAACATAAAAGGGGCCCTGGCCGCCTACAAACTAAAGGTGTCTCATGACTAGGTACCCACCAACCTACCTGGGGCTGGCCTACCAACTTATCCGGTGGGGGTCTACCTACCTGAATAGGGCCAGTACCTACCTAGAGTCCTGACTACCAAGCTGGTAATATAATGAGAGGGCAGCAGCCCATAGTTGTAGCATTATTTCCAGGGGGCCAGTTCTCTCCCACCCTCCAATCCCTTAGGATACTAGGCCTCTAAGTTATGGCCTGTACCTGCTCTCACACCCCTGGGTAGTTTGTACAGAGTTGGGAATAGGTAAAGAAATGCTGGAAAATTGAGGATTCTAAGATATTTGTGTGTAATTTCTACAGGAATGAGTGGTGGCCGGGACAAGTCCTCATGGCGGTGTGGAACGGATGCAGAAGAGAAGGGATAAAGAACGACTCCTCAGATTAGACGTCTCCGGTGAGTCCCTGATTTCAGGGGTTATTGTACTACTTTACTGGATCAGTGCTGTATTCACTGTAATGTGATGTGACCCAAGCTGGTGTCAGATCACTATGTGGTCTCCATATGGCGGTGTTATATCGGCGTTAGTTTAGTGGCAGTGTACATGTGTACCAGATAGTAAAAGAGGGAACACCTGACCCTGTGATAGGAGTTACACTTTTCCTTTCTTGCTGGTGTTTATTTTAGAAGGTGGTGAGGTGCGTGACCAAGGGAAACGTGGAGGGGATATTGTATGTGGGCTATTGGAGGGACATATTGTATGTGGGTGGAGGGGGATATGGATGGAGCTACTTAGCCCTGTGTCTATGATATGGGAGACAGACAGGTATGTGACTCTCTTGGTACGGTGTACTACACCATACAATTCTTTTTTGCACACTGTATGAGGCCGTTTTTTTTTTTTTTTTTGCTGGGGGCAGGGCGATCGGGTTGCTGGGGGCGGGGTGATCGGGTTGCTGGGGGCGGGGTTTAACGGGGGGGGCCAGGTGCTTCAGCTGTATGGGGCCCTGAAATTTCTGTTGGCGGCCCTGCCTATATATGCCTATAACCTGCCTATGGGGGACATATACCTGCCTATGGGGGACATTACTCTGCCTATACCTGTCTATGGGGGACATTAAACAGCCTATATCTGCCTAGGTAATCTTATTGGTATCCATTTAATTTTTTTTAAATTCACCAGTAGCCGCTGCATTTTCCACCCTAGGCTTATACTCGAGTAAATAAGTATTTCCAGTTTTTTGTGGCAAAAGTAGGTGCCTCGGCTTATACTTGGGTCGGCTTATACTCGAGTATATACAGTATACTGTGCCTAGAAATAAGAATTTTGGAGGATACTGGAATTGTTACTGGCAATGCGTTATGTACCTCTTGAGAGTAAAGTGTTCCTGAGTTTGAAACATAACAAATTGAGAGTGTGCACAAAAAGTGTATAAAATATATAACTATTGATTACACAATTACATTGTAATAACCTTTTTTGCTGATTCTGTAATACCACTTTCAAACCTTTTTATTCTATTTTTAAGAAAAAAAATCAATAATAATGCTTGAGTTGGTATACAGTTCCATTCTCCTTACAGAATCCTTAAAAAATGTATATGTCTGACATAAATCAAATGTAGAGCTAAAGAGAAGAAAATTTATTCTCTAATAACTAGCATTTTGATGGTCAACAGAATGTTTGAGGTCAAATGGGTCACTGGCACAAATAATAATGTCTACTAGGATTTCTTTACATTTACTAAAAGCTTACTTCATACTTTTAGAATTTTCTACAGACTTGGCAAGCAAGCTAATTTTCCACAATTGTCCAACAATTTAGAAAGGTCACATTCTCATCATAATGGATACTTGAATCAGGAAACCCGATCTTTTCCCAGCACTGTCTTATAGAGTGGAGTTCCACTTTTTAGTAAGTAAAGTTTTATTAGAATTTTTTTTCATGCAGCATGTCTTGGGCTTATATTGGTTCTTTTGTCAGATAGCAAATACTGATAACAAACTAATGTTTGTTATCTAAAAGCAGAGTCAGAGCCTAAAATAGACTGTTAATAATAATATAATAATATAATAAAAACATATTCACTAAAAAGGTCCTGATTTCTGATCTAAGTATCCAATACTTGACACAGGACACAACCAGGGACCTTAGAGGAAATTGGGATCTTGAACTGTTTGGAGGAGGTTATTAAATAAAAGCTTCTGTGAGTGTTGTGCCTCCTTACACAGCTAAATTATATGAGCCCAAGTAGCAAAAACACTATCTCTATGCTTAATTTTATATAAGTACAGCTTTCCCTATACAGGTGAAACAAGATGCTCACTGTAATCATATTGTGGATGTAAACACACAATTGTCCATCATCTGGTGTTACAGTAATATGTTTAATTCTACAGATGTATATGTAGTTATTGAGTTAAATTCATTATATCAAGAAATTTGATTTCATTTCAGAAATTGTATAACACCTGCAAGGTAAGAAAAAGGGATAGGCAGGGTAGGTGGTACAGGAGGAGACAATTTTATCTCATTAGATGGTCTCCCACATTAACTTGCTATATGAAATCCAGTGATAAAGTATGTGCTGTTACCCAGCTCCCTTATTATGATCAAGCTGGCCTTATTATGATCTGTTTAGGCCTTAACAGCTGTAACGGCTGGTTAGTGGATTCACTGGACCACCGCAAGCGATGGCAACAACCGCACCAGGGAGCGGAGTCTAAGTAGGTCCCGGTTTTCACCAGAGCCCGCCGCAAAGCGGGATGGACTTGCTGCGGTGGGATACTACCAGGTCGCTACCCCTGATGCGGCGGGCTTGCGGTGGCGGCCGAGGTGCAGTGAGGTACAGAATCGTGAGACAAGAACCGTAGTCATGGGCAGGCAGGAAGGTCAGGGCAGGCGGCAGAGGTTCGGAGTCGAGAAACGCAGCAAGGGGTCGGGTACACGGCAAGGCAAGAACACACTTAAAGAACGCTTTTTCTAGGGCACAAGGCAACATAGATCCAGCAGGGAAGCACCGTGGGCCGAACCAATATATAGGGGCAGCGCCCGGCAATTAGCCAATTACCGGCGCGCTGGCCCTTTAAATTTACAAGAACGAGCACTATGGAGCGGGCGCGCGCGCCTCGGCCGGTAGAGGATGTGGACGAAACAGGAACGTGGTGTGGTGAGTACAGAGAGCCAGTGCGCCCGCGGCTCGTCGTCCGGCAGGCCGGAGCGCGGTGCCACCCGCTACAACAGCACAGTTTTTTTGGGGGTTTTGTTCCCCTGTATCTTGTAGTCTTTTATGCAGAAGCAAATGTAGATATTTAGGTATCATTTGTGGGTACACATACTGTAAATACTGTAGTGTGAGTTATTTTTTCCCAAGGCCTCATAAATAAAAATCCTTGCATTATATTTGTTTTTCATGGTTTTGAAAATCCAAATCCTAAAATGGATGAGAAAGTTCAACTTTTACTGCCTCTGAGGCTAAAGTACATGGCAAACCCACAAGACATTATTTGGCCTCCGGTTGACATAGTACCTGAGGGTGTTGATGGCTAGAAAAAGGGAGTCATCTCCATTTGTCAATCACCTATATGCCATAGCTACTGGCTGCAACATCTAGAGGTTTAAACCAGCCAGAATTGGAGCTGGCTCTGATCCCGGCAGCTCTGACCGCACTGTGTAGCCACCGGATGTGAGCACTGCATCGCTGGTTCTATTTGACCCAGAAAGATCGCTTTGTGGTTAGGGTAGCCTGTGGGCCACATTGCCTTAGGGGCCAGACAACCGTTGCGACCCCTAATGACTGTAATATCATGGATTTTTTTGTTTTCTGTTCTTAGATCACAACAAAAGCCATTGGAAAGAGCTGAATAACTTTCTGTTAAGTTCATCTTTGTTACATCTGTACAGTAAAATTTTACTTCCCATACAGCTCCATGCATTTTTCTCTGTGCACATATTGATACAGGGAAAGATGTAGGTGGCAGGGGTAAGCAGGAGTCTGGTCAGGATTTATTCTGCTCTACTCCTGCTTCAAGTCATATGAACCTATACAACATAGAGCTCAGCTTCTCTCAGCTTGGAAATGCCTTTTGTTGTGATTTAAGATCAGATAACACAGTACAGTAAGCTATCATTGATAAATCAACTCTGCTGCATCTGTATTTTCACTTTGCATCTCCAACACAAGTGATTCCCAGTTATTCCCCAACATATTCCTCAAATTTATACTTATGGTGGATGCCTCTCAGTGGCATGCATAATACTTGGGTATCCTTTATAACACAAAAAGTATAAAGTGTGTGACTAGGCACAAGGTGATATGGTTGATGGCCAATATGTATCACTGAGATGCCTGACTTCAGTGATGCAAGCCGGTAGTCTTTTGTCAGTAATCTTAGGTTACTGACACTGTGTAATGTTAGTAAGCTTGCAAGCAGCTGATCTGGGCCAGCTTTTTACTGAAGTAGTCTAAGAATTGGGTGAGAAGACTATTCCCATGTATCTAGGCCAGGCTTTGCCCAACCTATATAGGCGAGGGAGTTTAGATGAGCAAAGATGTGGATACCAGCCTGAAGAGTGTGTCTGGAGGTTCTCTGTTTTTTAACTTGCAACTGGAAAAGAGACATTGGTGAACCCTGCTGTACCCTTACAAATTGTATTTCTGTTAAACCATTTTCCTAAATAAGATAGGATAAGCTGTTTTTTTTTATTTGGACTTTGTTTAAAAAACTGCCTATTGGACATTTCGTGTTGTACTTATGAAGCTTAAACCCCACAACTGGTGGAGGATTCGGGCAGTTGCTCTTCCCAAAAAGAGTCAAAGGTGGTGAAAAAGACATTGCATTTCCTGGGTTAAAGGACATGATTTGTTATTTTGTGATCAAGGTGAGGGATGAGTTAGTAGAATAACTACTGCTACCTTAAAGGTGGTACCCTTAGGAAGTGCCTCGTTGAAATGTATTGCATTGGAACTGTTCCATATTTTTGCCAGAACTTATCTGCCTAAAGAGATCTTGACTGATCAGGTAACACCCATCATGTCACATATTATGAAAGACTTATGTAAAATCCTAAACATCAGACAGTTACGTACCTCAGTGTACCATCCATAGACAGATGGCCTAGAACTATTTCATAAAACACAGAAGGCTATGTTGAAAAAAAGAAGTGGAGAAAGATGAGCGAGACTGAGACTGAGTCTGATACTCTACCCATTGTTCTTGTTACTTACACCCTCACCAGCACGTGACTGGGGGCCACTGTAATGGAGTCGATTTATTTCCACTTGCGAATCAGGTAGCGAATCAAGCATAAATCGCACCCCAAGACAGTTCCAGCACCCCAAGTTATCCGCTGCCACCACCTTCCTTTAATAATCAAAAGACAGGAGATCAGAGAGGAAGGACTGGTGATCACCTCACTGCTCTCCAGCAGCTACAAAAAAATATACTCCTTCAAGGAAATGGATCCATGCAGCGACAAGAATTAACGTATTAGTGGTGACTTTAATATTAAACGATTTACAATGCTTACATAAACAAAATACAATAATAATGACTATGACATACGCATCAGTTATAAAAATAAAAGGGATGAAACTTAGAAGCCCTTACACTTACAAGTCTTGACTTCCGGATCCCGGGGTAGGGAGGAATGAAGATGGAACACAGCTCAATCAGAAATTGAACCCCAGTCTATGAACACAGATTTGAGTCTGGCCATGTGTTTTATAGGCTCAAATCTCTGTCCAGGTTTCCCCTCCTCTCTCATAATTTCGGCTGCTCTCTTACTGGCTGAAAATATAATGAGGTGGAAGGACACTTGATGTCTAATGAGGGTTGTTGCTTACTATCCTCACTTGATGGCAATCACGGACTGCGCTTCTGCTGTGGACAGATCAATGACCTCTGCAGTGTTTGGGGGGTCATAGGCCACATCTGTTGGACTTTACTGGATGGGGATTGTATATGTTACGAGTCGTAAAATTGTCATCAATTTAGTGCTTATCATATGCACTGGGTTGCAACCACACGGGGTAATATGCTTGTCCAAAATGACTTTCTGTAAAGTTTCACAATCACAGGCTACACATTCCATTCCCAAGGGGGGGGGGCTATTCTGAGCTACAGGAATTGTATACTCACAATCTAAGAAATGGTTTAATGACAATACAGAATACATTTAATTTTCAGTGTACTACATTACAGTTCTCTATAAGAGAAGTCCTTCAAGGCTCCACAGGGTTCTCATCCTTTAAACCACTTGATGTAGTTAAAGAGACCTGGAAGAGCAAGGCGACATAATTGAGCATGTTGCCCAGGTGCAAGGAGGATTTCTAATGTGATGACAATATTTTAGAAACAGTTTCTCTGTGCCCAAAAATCCCAATGTAGGGTATATTATTGGAAGGCCAGAAGTAGACAGTTCCCCCCACGGGATTGAGTACTTGTGCTTGTATCCACCCTGGAAAGCAAATTCTTTGCAAAGGGTCAAAGACCACTTGAAGTCCTTGAAAGGTTGGAGAGGTTATCTATAAAATACACCAGCCAGGTTAGACGAAGCCTATATAGGTGTAATATGTAAACCTCATCAAACCCTGAAGAAATAGGGACTCTATGGAAACACCTTGCTTGCTTGCCTAGTTCAGAGTTCAGTTTTCAAGATGTCACAATTGCAGACACCCTCTCAGTCATAAAAGCAGCAATGCAGGGAATTCTGAGAACAGAATAGAGACATTTTCTCTGAGTTACCTGGTCTCACCTCTGTTACTGAGCCTGTGATTGTCACTAAACCTCAAGTTACAGTAAACCTGAAGCCATATAGAATTCCTGAGGCATACAGACAATCGGTTTCACAAGAGGTGCAACAAATGCTAAAACTGGGGGTCATTGAGGAGTCTAAGAGAGGGTAGCCAAGCCCAATAGTCTTGGTTAGTGTTGAGCGATTATTATCGACAAAGTTGAAATCGGCACAGTTTTTATGGTGATCGGATTTTTTAGATCATGCGATAATTTAGGTTAAAATCTGTGCATCATCTATTAAGATCGCGCCTTTTTCGGCGCTTCCTGTAATTTTGGCGGCCAGCAAATCAGATTACAGAATAGAGCAGGGTGAGATATGTGTGCGACGTCATGACTGGGATGTGTATGGTTGCGATTGGCTGGAAAAAATCACATGACCTCGTTTTACATAGAACAGCGTTTCCTTTTCAGCCTCAGTGTCTCCCAGCGTCTCAGAGCAGAAGGACGTGCGCTCTGCTTGTGTCCAAACAGCTCACGAAAAAATTTTAACTTAAAAACCCA
>JAODAL010042589.1:0-34652 GCA_025379985.1 Phyllomedusa bahiana | reverse complement strand
ATAAGATAGATAGAATAGTAGTTAGATAGATAGATAGATATGAGGATAGATAGAAGATATGAGATAGTTTAGATAGATATGGGATAGATAGATATGGGATAGATAGATAGATATTTGATAGATAGATATGAGAGTTAGATAGATATGAGATAGATAGATATGAGATAGATAGATAGATAGATAGATAGATATGGGATAGATAGATATGGGATAGATAGATAGATAGATATGAGATAGATAGATAGATAGATAGATAGATAGATAGATAGATAGATAGATAGATAGATAGATGTGGCAAATTCACAAGAGAGAAAGACATATAAACTAGATGTTTTTAAGATAGATTCATATGAGATCCAACTGAGATAGACTAATAGATATATAGGAGATAGATATGAGATGGATTGAATGATGAAAGTGCTGCAATCTTTTCCTATATATAAGATAGATATCAGCTACATAGATATCTAGAGTTGAAACCAGAAGTTTGCATACATTATATATAAAGCCCCATCTGCAGGTTTTTCTCACTATCTGACATGAAATCAGAATAAAACTTCCCCGTTTTAGGTCAGTTAGGAACCAAAATTATTTATATTTGCCAAATGTCAGAATAATGAGAGAGTTATTTTTATTACTTTCTGCAGCTTTTGGTAGCTTTGCACTTAAACTCTATGACCTCGGTCAAACGTTTTGGATCCTTCCACAAGCTTCTCACAATAGTTGGTAGGCATTTTGGGCCCTTCCTCCTGGACAGAAACTGGTTTTTAACTGAGCCATGTTTGTAGGTCACCTTGCTCGCATCTGCCTTTTCAGCTTTCCCCATATATTTTCAATAGCATTGAGATCAGGGCTTTGTGATGGCCGCTCCAAAACATTGACTTGGTTCTCCTTAAGCCATTTTGTAACCAGTTTGGCAGTGGGCTTCGGTCATTGCCCAAATTAGGAAGACCCATTTCCACCAAAGCTTTAACTTCCTGGCTGATGTCGTCAGATGTTGCTTCAGTTTTGGCACATAATCTTCTTTCCTCATGATGCCATCTGTTTTGTTAAGTGCACCAGTCCCTCCTGCAGAAAAACAATCCCACATCATGATGCTGCCATCCCCGTGTTTCACACTTAGGATGGTGTTCTTAGGTTTCCAAGCTTGTCCCTTTTTCTTCAAAAGTAACAATGGTCATTATGGTCAAACAGTTCAATTATAGTTTCGTCAGACCATAGGACATGTCTCCAAAATGTGGGGTTTTTGTCCTGTGTGCTTTTGCAAATGTGAATTTCTTTTATATGTTTCTTTTGGAGTAATGGATTCTTAATGGCTGAGTGGCCTTTCAGAACATACTGATACGTAATTTCATGTGGATAATCCCAATTTACCAGCTTCAAAGGCTTTTGCTTGTGTTCGTGGTTGATATGAAATGTTGGACCACAGCCATTTCTTCTCTGGATACGAACCCATCCCCTTTGAGCAGTATGAGGCTGGACATTCCCTCTTGTTTGTACTTGTGTATTTTGTTTGTACGATGAACCAGGACCTTCAGGTATCGGAAATTGTATCCAAGGATGATAGTTGTAAAAGTCAAATTTTTCTTCCCTGTACTTTTAACTTTCCCATGATTTACACACAAAAGCAGGGGTGTTTTGGTTATGATTAAAATACACCCTGGCTTGTTTTTAAATTTAAAACTAGATTGGAAAATAAAACAATTCAGAAGTTCCAGAGTATGACTCATCTTGGCTTGTCCCAAATTTTTTTAAGGCAGATAACCCAGTTTTGGGAAAAATTTTTGATTTGCAGAAAGTAAAAAAAATGTTTTAAAAAATTATCTCTCATTATTTGCCATTTGGAAAATTAAAAAATTTTTGGGTTTCCTAATGAAAAAAAACGGGGAAGGTTTATTTGATTTCAGGGTCAATAGTGAGAAAAACTGAGTGGGGCTTTTTATAAGTGGTGGAAACTTCTGGTTTAAATTTATTGTTTAAAGATGGATAGTATGAGTGATAGTTTTGATATGAGTAGATAGATAGATAGATATGAGTAGATAGATATGAGATAGATAGTAGATGTGAGATGAAGTAGATAGATTGAGATAGATAGATTGATATGAGATAGTAGTGATAGATAGATATAGATGATGATAGTAGATATGGGAAAATAGATGGATAGATAGTAGTATGAGTAGATAGATATGAGATAGATAGATAGATATGAGTAGATAGATAGATAATGATAGATATGAGATAGATAGATAGTAGATAGAGATATGAGAAGATAGATGATATGAGATAGATAGATGTAGATGATATGAGATAGATGATATGAGATAGATAGATAGATATGGGATAGATGGATAGATAGATAGATGATATGGATAGTTTAGATATGAGATGATAGATGAAAAGATAGTGATGTAGTATGGATAGTAGATAGATAGAATGAGATAATAGATGTAGATAATGATGATTGAGATAGATAGATAGATGTGAGATAGATAGATATGAGATAGAAGATAGATTGAGTAGATATTTTGTGAGATAGATTAAAGTAGGGGATAGATATGGGATAGATAGATATAAAATAGATAATAGATACATAGAAGATATGAGATCATAGAATGGAAGATAGTAATAGGGGAAAAATGATAGATATGAGATAGATATGAGATAGTAGATAGATATGGATAGATAGATAGATATGAGAAGATAGAAGAAGAAAATAGATATGAGATAGATAGATTGAGATAGTAGATAGAGATAATGATAGATAGTATGGTAGTAGATAGGTAGATTTTTAATTGAGAAAATAGATAGATAGATAGTATGAGATAGATAGATAGATAGAGATGATAGATAGATTTGAGATAGATAGTATGAGATAGATAGATAGATATGGATAGATGGTGATGATAGATATGAGTAATAGATAGATATGAAAAGATAGTAGATGTGAGAAGATAGATATGAGATAATAGTAGTATGGGATAGATATGAGATAGATAGATATGAAATAGATAGATAGATATGGGATAATGATGGGAATGAGATAGATATGAGATAGATAAAAGATATGAGATAGATAGATATATAAGAGGGAAAGATTTAAATAGATAGAATTATATAGAGGATAGATATGGGAAGATATAATAGATTTGATAGATAATAGATAAGTAGTAGATGATATGGATAGATAATGATAGTAGTTGTAAGATAGAAGATAGATAGATATGATATGAGATAGATAGATAGATAGATATGGATAATTGTAGATATTAAGATTTTGGGGGATAGATAGAAGTTTAGATTGAGATGTTGATAGATGATATGGTAGATATTGATGATAGTAGTTATGAGATAGATATTAAAAGATAGTAGATAGATAGATAGATAGATAGATAGATAGATAGTAGAAGATATGGGTAGTAGATAGTAGGGGATAGATATGAGATGTAGTATGAAATGATAGATAGATATGGGATAAATAGATAGATATGAGAAAGAATGGAAGTAGATAGATATGGATAGTAGATATGTATAGAGGTAGTATAGTTAGAAGATATGATATAGATGGAAGATATGGGTAGATATGAGATAGATTGATAGATGGGGTTTTTATGAGATAGATGATAGATATGGATGGAAGATAGATAGATAGTAGATAGATAGAGTAGATAGATAGTAGATATGAGATAGTAGATAGATATAGATAGATATGGGATAGATAGTGATGTAGATTGAGTAGATAGATAGATGATATGGATAGTATTAATAGTAGATAGTATGAGATAGTATTAGTAGATAGTAGATAGTGATATGAGATAGATAGATAGGGAAAAAAATGTGAAATGTGTATCTTATTTTTAAAACCCTTTCCAACACTAAAACGTAAAAAAAAATCTGGGTTGGAAGGGGGGTATGGAGCAGCCCACTGCGAGACCCCCATTGTGGCAGGTAATGTCTGTTCATTACAGCCTCTAAAAGTTAATTTTTACCCCTTAGGGTATGTTCATACGGCTTATTTTTGCACGTAATTGCCCGCGCATTTCGCCGCATATTGCGCTTTATATGCAGAGAAATGCACGCTATGAATTATGCTATGAATCGCGTTTCTCCCGGGGTTACAAAACGACGTATGTATGCCCGGGAAGAGAAATGACATAGAATTTTTTTTCGGCCTTAGCGCGCTGATGATGGGGGGTGACAAGTGCCGGCACCCCCGTGCTTTGGGAGTACCCCGAAATGCCGATTGATTGTCATGGTAGCCGGAGGCCTAATGAGGGCCTCGATGGCGGCCATCTTACTACTCCCCTGTCATGGGCCGTTATTGTAATATGTACAGCAGTATCTTATTATTGCAGAAGAGTGCACAAGCCATTACTCCCTCTAGTGGTTATGTACCATAGAGGGACTAAAAGAGCAGGGATAGATAGATACGAAATGGATAGATATGGGATAGATAGAAAGATATGAGATAGATAGATATGAGATGATTGGATAATATGAAAAAGCTAGATGATAGTAGATAGATAGATAGATGATAGATGATAGATTGATAGATAGATAGTAGTAGATAGATATGAGAGAAGATAGATATGAGATGTAGTTGATATGGAGATAGATAGTATGAATAGTAGATAGATATGAATAGATGTAGTAGATATGGGATAGATAGATAGATAGATAGATATGGGATGATAGATAAGATAGTAGTAGATGATATGGATAGTAGAAGATATAGTGTAATGATAGATGTGTGATGATAGATATGAGTAGATAGAAGACGATAGTAGATATGAGAGGGAAAAATAGTTTTATAGATAGATATGAGATAGTAGTATGAGATAGATGATAGAAGATAGTAGTATGGAGAGAGATAGTGATAGTATGAGATAGTAGATATGAGTAGATGAATGAGATAGATAGATTGGGTAGTAGATAGATAGATAATAGATAGAAATAGATAGATATGGGATGTTTCCCCAAAAAGTACCAATAAAACTGCACTTTTTCTGGAAAAAAAAAAATGAGCCCCACTCAGGTCCATAAAAATCAAAAAGTTATTGTTCACAGAAAATGGTGCTGTGCAAGGCAAATTAAAAAAAAAAAAAATTTATTTGTAACAAAAAGTACTAAAACATAACAAAAAAACCTTAAAAGGGATACACTGGAAAACAAAGCCCCTGCAAATACAGTAACATTCATTTATACCGGGTTTAACTCTAAAAACAAATCCCCGCAAAAAAAAGGTGAATTTGATTTGGGTTCCACCCCAAAGTGTCTTTGGGTTTTCCCCGTTTAAATTCTATGATAGGTCAATGGCACCATTAAAAAAAGTACATCTTGTCCCGCAAAAGACAAGCCCTCAAATGTCTATGTAGAAAAAAATGAAGACAACATAAACCAATATTTTTGTGACGGGAATGGGCTAACATATTCTTCAGATATAAAAAAATAAGGCTACGGCCACTGTCAGAATAAATTTGACGGTTGTAACGATCCCCCGGTAAAAAAGTAGCTGAGGCACCCCTCGCGGTAACGGGTTTTAGATCCCCTGTGATCATGCGGCGAGTGGGAGATGGAGGACCCGCCATGGGGCGAAAATCTAAGGGGCCCCTGGTCTTCACCGGAGCCCCTCGAAAAAACAGGACGGACTTTGCTGCGGGGCCCCCAGGTCGCACCCCCGACGTGGCTACCTGCGGTGAAGCTGAGGTGAGGACAGGTCCCAAGCACAGAAGTGGGGTGACAGGTACAGCGGAAAAGTGTGCAAAAGGATACAGCAGGTTTAAGTTGCAAGGCAGGGTACACAGCAGGTCTGGACAGGGATTACGGCAGGATACAAAGGGTATGGAAGGGATTACGGGCGGAAACGCAGGTATGGACAGGGGTTTTCGGCGGATACACAGAGGTAATGGACGGGATTATGGCAGGAACCCCAAACAGGGACTGGACAGGGTTTTTTGGCAGGATACAAAAGCAGGGATGGGGCGGGATTACGGCAGGATACCGGGCAGGCAAAGGGATTTCGGGCAGGAACACGGCAGGTACTGGACAGGATTATGGCAGGATTTCACGGCAGGTATGGACAGGGTTACGGCAAGGGGATAAAAGGCCGGTATGGACAGGGGGTTTGGCAGGATCCAGCGGTACTAGGGGTTGCAAGGACGCGAAGACAACGATGGTGGAGCTCTGTTTGGCACCTCTCCGCATGAGGCAAAGCAGGACAGACCCTGAAGCAAGGACAGGAACTTCCTCTTATAGCCAGGGGTCACAGGTCAAGAGGAAGGTGATCAGGACAGAGAACCTATACAGGGCAGGAAGCTGCCGTGCGCGCGCCCCTCAGAGGCGCAGTGCGCCACAGGGCCCCCCGGAAGGAAGAGCACGGACAGGAAAATATGCGAGAAATTTGGTGCGGGGGGCCCCCCTTTGGGAGCCCCATCAGAGACATGGCAGGCACGGACACGCTGACGGTCCAAGGCAAGGACCGAGGCGTGAACCGTGACAACTGGAAATTGCTAAAAGTGTTTTCGTTGTTGCCTGGCCGAATGCAAACTGACTGAAAATGAGTTTCATGAGCCAGGAGACGAGTAATACACAGAGTAACTAAGAGTACGACAAACTCTAAAGGAAACACCCTTTATTTAGACATAAAAAAGTAAAAAAAAAAACTGTTACAAACAAGTGACTTATTCCACCATGCCGCCACCAGGATGCTGGTCACCAATCAAAATATAGAAAACTATATTGCATATACAAACATGTGACTGTCGTGAGATTTACAATTTTTAAAGCTTCAAAAACCATTTTCTTAACTTTTTTTCAAGCCTTCACCAATTTATAACACTACAGTGACGGCTATTATTGCTCTTCCTTCTTTTTGAAAATTGCCAGCCTTACCAAGGTGCAAGTTATCAGAACTCATCTTTGCCTATTCTTTCAGGTCCCTCCTGATCACCAACATTTTCGGCACATTTTGAGGCACCTTTACAACATCTTCTGAGTACAAGTTTTACTATGGCATAAATGATGGCAACAATAACAAAGACTAGTAAAAATAATGTCAGCGCTCCTGCCGCGTTGTTTGGCCAATCGTCCTTGGAGTGGGCATTTAGATATTCAGCTCTCATCTTCTTGATTTGTTCTAGATCATGTTGAACCTGATTTATCCCAGCCTTTAACTCATCATAATCAAATCCAGTTGCAAGCGCCAAGAACATGGCCATGATCACTACACAGGGTCGCATGATGCAGCCTTTGGTTTGAGGACTTTACGATTTAGGGATTGCTCTCTCTCTCAAATTTCAACAAGGTTGGCGTTGGTACAAACCATCAAAGCAAGGCTTGGAAATCTTCCTGGAGTATCTTTCAACAACTGTAGGCTGTTCTAGTTCAGGTTTCACTGAGGTTGATGTTGGTACAGACCATCGAAGCAAAGCTCTGAATTCTTCTTGAAGTAACTTTCAAGAATGGTAGGTTGTTCTAGTTAATGTTTCACTGAGGTTCACGTTGGTATAAACCATCAAAGTGAGGCTTTAATTTCTTGATGAGTCTTTCAAGAACCGTAGAATGTTCTAGTTTACGTTCTACTGAGTTGGCATTGGTAGAGACCATCAAAGCGAGGCTCTGAATTCTTCTTGACAAGTCTTGCAAGCACCTTAGTTCAGGCTCCTTTAAGTTTCACTGTGGCTGTTGTTGGTACAGACCATCAAAGCAAGGCTTCAACTTCTTTTTGGAGTATCTTTCAAGAACTGTAGGTTGTTCTAGTTCAAGTTTCACTGAGGTTGATGTTGGTACCGACCATCAAAGCAATGCTCTGAATTCTACTTGGAGTAACTCTCAAGAATGATAGGTTGTTCTAGTTCAAGTGTCACCGAGGTTGGTGTTGTATAGACCATCAAAGTGAGGCTCCAAATTCTTCATGGAGTATCTTTCAAGAAATGTAGGTTGTTCAAGGTCAGGTTTCACCGATGTTGGCGTTGGTACAGACCATCTAAGCAAGGCTCTGAATTCTTCTTGGAGTATCTGTCAAGAACTGTAGGTTGTTCTGGTTTCACCAAGTTGGCGTTGATACAGACCACCAAAGCAAGGCTTCTTTTTGGTTGGTCTTTCAAGAATCCACCAGCTTCTTGGCTTGAGAGTGTGAGTTCCGACTACTGAGTTTAAATCTAGAATAAAGTAAAAAACACATATATGAGTCACAGTCAATTGACTTTGCAATGTACATGTGTTAGGATCTGAACGCAGGGTTTGTAGTTGCTAGGGAAACTACAGTCCAGGCCTGTCCAAAGAGTATCTCATAGGGTCTCAGTTAGATAGACCCAGATTTGCATTGTTTTGGAGGAGAACAGTGGAAACCCCCTTTGCGCCCCTGAGCATGGCAGGCCTGGAGCTGCTTTTCATTTGCATTCATGTCTTCTGGAGAGACAGAAAGCTAGAGGTGTGCACTGTGGCTATAAGGTCCTAGGCATCCCAGACCAACACTGGGTGAACTTGTCAGAAAAACCCAACAATATAACCACTTAGATACCGCGGTAAACACAACCGTGGCACCTTAGTCGTTAAAAATGGTGGAGCCCTCCGTTCTACTACCTGCTCTGCCCACCCCATTCCATGACAAGATAGCAGGGTGCCAACTGGCTGTCATGGCAGCAGATACTTTAATTTTTACAATGATTGCCATGTGGTATAAGTGACAGGATAACTGTTTCTAAGTGGTCGGTGCAATTACAATGTTATCAGTTTCATATAGTTAATTATATTTCACTACTTTACACAAAAGAAAAGAGTTTGTAAAAAATTGCGTTTTTATGTCATCATAGTCTGAGAAGCATCACTTTTTTTATTTTTCTGTAAATGGAGCTAATTAAAGACTTGAGTGAGTTGACTATTTGATTGGTATTGACATTTTTAATGGTTCATTTGATGCTTTGATCGCTTTTTTTATAATCAAAAAGTTTTATTGAGTTTTTCAGATAGTAGCATTAACATAGCAATGGAATAAGTATGACACCATAAAACAAGCATAATGATCAGCATTGCATAACATAAGGTCCACCAACTGTGACCAAGTATCTAGTATTGGTAAGAAACATAGATGAGTGGTCTGTAACACATGGACCAAGTACAAAAGAGAACAGGTGAACCCAACAAACTGGGAGTGTTAACGTGACTGCCTGCCTTAGAACTAGCCCTGCCTGCCTCAGAACTAGCCCTGCCTGCCTCAGAACTAGCCCTACCTGCCTCAGAACTAGCCCTGCCTGCCTCAGATCTAGCCCTACCTGGCTTAGAACTAGCCCTGCCTGCCTTAGAACTGGCCCTGCCTGCCTTAGAACTAGCCCTGCCTGCCTCAGATCTAGCCCTGCCTGCCTCAGAACTAGCCCTATCTGCCTGCCTCAGAACTAGCCCTGCCTGCCTTAGAACTGGCCCTGCCTGCATAAGATAGCCCTACTTGCCTAAGAACTAGCCCTGCCTGCCTTAGAACTAGCCCTGCCTGCCTCAGAACTAGCCCTGCCTGCCTCAGAACTAACCCTGCCTGCCTCTGCCTCAGAACTAGCACTGCCTGTCTGCCTCAGAAACTAGCCCTGCCTGCCTTAGAAACTAGCCCTGCCTTCCTTAGAACTAGCCTGCCTGCCTCAGAACTAGCTCTGCGCTGCCTAAGAAACTAGCCCTGCCTGCCTCAGAACTAGCCCTGCTGGCCTAAGAACTAGCCCTGCCTGCCTTAAACTATCCTGCTGCCTTAAAAACTAGCCCTGCCTGCATAAGAACTAGCCCTGCCTGACTAAGAACTAGGCCTGCCTGCCTCAGAACTAGCCCTGCCTGCCTAAGTACTAGCCCTGCCTGCCTCAGAACTAGCCCTGCCCTGCCTAAGAACTAGCCTGCTGCTTCAGAACTAGCCTGCTTCCTTAGAAACTAGCCCTGCCTGCCTCAGAACTAGCCCTACCTGCCTAAGAACTAGGCCTGCCTGCCTCATAACTAGCCCTGCCTGCATAAGATAGCCCTACTTGCCTAAGAACTAGCCCTGCCTGCCTCAGAACTAGCCCTACCTGCCTAAGAACTGGCCCTGCCTGCCTCAGAACTAGCCCTCCTGCCTAGAACTAGCCCTGCCTGCCCCCAGAATTAGCCCCTGCCTGTCTAAGAACTAGCCCTTGCCTGCCTTAGAACTAGCTCTGCCTCCTAAGTAACTAGCCCTGCTGCCTATGAAACTAGCCCTACCTGCCTAAGAAACTAGCCCTCCCTGCCTAAGAACTAGCCCTGCTGCCTCAGAAATAGCCTTGCCTGCCTAAGAACTAGCCTGCCTGCCTAAGAAAACTAGCCCTGCCTGCCTCAGAATTAGCTCTGCCTCCTAAAAAACTAGCCTGCCTGCTAAGAACTAGCCCTGCCTGCCTAAAAACTAGCCCTGCCTGCCTAAGAACTAGCCCTGCCTGCCTCGAATTAGCTCTGCTCCTAAGAAACTAGCCTGCCTGCCTAAGAACTAGCCCTGCCTGCCTAAGAACTGGCCCTACCTGCCTTTAAAAGAACTAGCCTGCCTGCCTAAAAAAACTAGCCATGCCTGCCTTAAGAACTAGCTCTACCTGCCTAAGAACTAGCCCTGCCTGCCTCAGAACTAGCCCTGCCTGCCTAAGAACTAGCCCTGCCTGCCTCAGAACTAGCCCTGCCTGCCTAAGAACTAGCCCTGCCTGCCTCAGAACTAGCCCTGCCTGCCTCAGAACTAGCCCTGCCTGCCTAAGATAGCCCTACCTGCCTAAGAAATAGCCCTGCCTGCCTCAGAACTCGCCCTGCCTGCCTTAGAACTAGCCCTGCTTGCCTCAGAAAGAGCCCTGCCTGCCAAAGAACTGGCCCTGCCAGCCTAAGAACTGGCCCTGCCTGCCTCAGAATTAGCCCTGCCTGCCTAAGAACTAGCTCTGCCTCCTAAGAACTAGCCCTGCCTGCCTAAGAACTAGCCCTGCCTGCCTCAGAACAAGCCATGACTGCCTAAGAACTAGCCCTGCCTGCCTCAGTACTAGCCCTGCCTGCTCAGTACTAGCCCTGCCTGCCTCAAAACTAGCCCTGCCTTAGAACTAGCCCTGCCTGCCTTAGAACTAGCCCTGCCTGCCTTAGAACTAGCCCTTGCCTCCCAAAGAACTAGCCCTGCCTGCCTCAGAACTAGCCCTGCCTGCCTCAGAACTAGCCCTGCGTGCCTTAGAACTAGCCCTTCCAGCCTCAGAACTAGCCCTGCCTGCCTAAGAACTAGCCCTGCCTCATAAACTAGCCATGCCTGCCTAAGAACTAGCCCTGCCTGCCTAAGAACTAGCCCTGCCTGCCTAAGAACTAGCCCTACCTGCCTAAGAACTAGCCCTGCCTGCCTAAGAACTAGCCCTGCCTGCCTCAGAACTAGCCCTGCCTGCCTAAGAACTAGCCCTGCCTGCCTCAGAACTAGCCCTGCCTGCCTAAGAACTGGCCCTACCTGCCTAATTACTGGCCCTGCCAGCCTAAGAACTAGCCCTGCCTGCCTAAGAACTGGCCCTGCCTGCCTAAGAACTGGCCCGGCCTCCTAAGAACTAGCCCTGCCTGCCTAAGAACTAGCCCTGCCTGCCTAAGAACTAGCCCTGCCTGCCTAAGAACTAGCCCTCCCTGCCTAAGAACTAGCCCTGCCTGCCTAAGAACTAGCCCTGCCTGCCTCAGAACTAGCCCTGCCTGCCTAAGAACTAGCCCTGCCTGCCTTAGAACTAGCCCTGCCTGCCTTAGAACTAGCCCTGCCTGCCTAAGAACTAGCCCTGCCTGCCTAAGAACTAGCCCTGCTTGCCTAAGAACTAGCCCTGCCTGCCTAAGAACTAGCCCTGCCTGCCTTAGAACTAGCCCTGCCTGCCTTAGAACTATCCCTGCCTGCCTAAGAACTAGCCTTGCCTGCCTCAGAACTAGCCCTGCCTGCCTAAGAACTAGCCCTGCCTGCCTCAGAACTAGCCCTTCCTGCCTCAGAACTAGCCCTGCCTGCCTAAGAACTAGCCCTGCCTGCCTAAGAACTAGCCCTGCCTGCCTAATTACTGGCCCTGCCTGCCTAAGAACTAGCCCTATCTGCCTAATTACTGGCCCCACCTGCCTAAGAACTAGCCCTGCGTGCCTTAGAACTAGCCCTGCCTGCCCAGAACTAGCCCTGCCTGCCTTAGAACTAGCCATGCCTGCCTAAGAACTGGCCCCACCTGCCTAATTACTGGCCCTGCCTGCCTGGGTAATTACTGGCCCCACCTGGCTAATTACCTGGGACAACCCCAGCTACCTGCTTTAGGAGGTCTATATACTTACCTGCCTAATAGGGGGGCTTGAATACCTACATAATGGGGGTCTACCTATTTACATGCCACTTATATGATTTTTTTTTTATTTCTAATTTTTAGGATCTAACATACACTGTTTGGGGTACAATTACTGTGTAGGGCACCAAAAGGGGCACTATTACTATTTGGGGCTCTATGGATAGGGAGCTTGTACAGATTTGGGAATTGATAAGAAAAGTACTGGAAAAGAGAGGAGTCTAAGATGTATTTGTGGTAAATTCTACAGGGACGAGTAGTGACCGGGGGAAGAAGACATTGCATGCTGTACTGGACGGAGAAAAAATGGAAAGGAACGACTCATCAGGGAAGACATCATGGAGGTTTGGGCCAGATGCAGGAGAAAAGGAGAAGAAGAGAACAACTCCCATCAGCGATGACGTCTCCTGTGAGTCTCTGCTGTCAGGGGTAAGTTTACTTCTGTGTTGAGTCAGTGCTGTATTCATGTGATGGTGACCTGACTACTGGGGATGTGATTGGTTGTAGGTTATATTGGTGCTTATGTAGTGTCAGTGTGGGCTTGTCCCTGATTGTAAAGCAAGCGCACACCTGACTCTGTGATGAGGGGTTTCTCTGCATCACTTTATTCTTGCTTGTGTTTAGGGAGCTCTCACACAGAGCGGTTTTGGTGCATTTTTTATGCGTTTTTGTGTGCAGAAATGTACAGCATTAACTGCTCTGCCTTTCTGCACAAAACGCACCAAAAACACATAAAAAATGCACCAAAAACTCTCTGTGTGAAAGCAGCTTTATAGTGTAGTTTATTTTAGAAAGTGGCGAGGTGCGAGAACAAGGGAAATTTTTTAAGTGGATATTGTATGTGGGCTGGTGGGGGCTTTGTGCCAGGGCTGATTTTTATTCCCAGTCCGGCCCTGGGTGACATGATTATAGTGATACCAAATTTATAGTTTTTTTTAATTTTTTACACAATAAAAACTTTTTATTGTGTAAAACATCATGTATGCATAGTTTTTTTCTGATAGACATAACTTTATTTTTTCGTAGTTGGAGCTGTGTAAGGGATGTTTTTGCAGGACAAGCTAATGTTTATACTAGCCCCAGGTTGGGGTTTTTATCTCTTTTTATTCCATGTTATGTGCAGCAGGTAGAGCAAAAATCACAATTCTGCCATTGTTTTTTATTTATTTTCTTACGGCGTTCATCGTGCAGGTTAAATAAAAAAATTTAAGCCTAAGTCGTTACGCATGCGCTGATACCAAATGTGTGTACTTTTTTTATTTTTGATCTCTTTTGATTGCCATTTTAATAGGCAAAAGGCGGTGTAACTGTTTTACTTTTTTTGTGGGTAATTTTTTTTTTTTTTTTTTAATTCACTTTTCTTTTTACTTGTCACATAGGGAACTAAGCTCAGGGCTAGTTATTTCCCTGTCCTAATACAGTGCAATACATGACTGTACTGTACTGTATTAGCAACTGTCAATCACTATGCCCACCAGCATGGACTGGCGTGGTGACGTCACAGACAACTGGGATGTCTTTGTTAAGCTGCCGGGTTATCATGGAGGCCATCGGTACCCCGGAATTGGGCATTATCCTTAGCTGAGTGGTTGTAATTGACCGCAGCTTTTACGGGGTTAATTAGCCGCGACCAGAATGAGCTCTGATCCCGGTCGATAGCGCATGGAGCCACCTGAAATATACACAGGGGAAGCCTGCTCGATCTCCAAAACGCACCCATACATCCGTTTTCTGGAACACCTTCCCACAAGACGTATGTGCATGTGCAATGTTGAGAAGGGGAAATAGTAAAATATAACAAAACTGATAAAAATTTGTTATCATCAGAATACTATAGGAAAAACATAACATATCATTTATAACAGTGAACTCCACAAGCTTTCCCCACACCAAAAAAGGCGCACTTCTATTTTTTTCACGTTCCGTCCCACAAAGCAACCAATCAGAGCTCATAGAAATCAATCAGAGCCCATAGCAACCAGTCAGAGCCCATAGCAACCAGTCAGAGCTCATAGCAACCAATCAGAGTTCATAGCAACTAATCAGAGTACATGGCAACCAATCAGAGCTCACAGCAACCAATCAGAGCCCATAGTAACCAATCAAAGCTCATAGCAACTAATCAGAGCACATGGCAACCAATCTGAGCTCATGGCAACCAATCAGAGCCCATGGCAACCAATCAGAGCCCATAGCAGCCAATCAGAGCTCATAGCAACCAATCAGAGCCCATAGCAACCAATCAGAGCTTGAAGCAATCAATTAGAGCCCATAGCAACCAATTACAGCCTATAGCAACCAATCAGAGCTTTTAGCAATCAGAGCCCATAACAACCAATCAGAGGCCATAGCAACCAATCTGAGCTCATGGCATCTGAGCACAGCTTTCATTTTTCCAGAGCAGCATAAGAAATGAAAGCTGAGCTCTGACTGGCGCCCCCAAGTGGTGAAGCGCTCTCGGGGGGCTCAAAGTTAACGTAAAAAATGTTTTAAAGTATAATAAAAATTAAAAAAATATTGAAAAATAAAATCACCCCCCCCCCCCCTTCGCCATTTTACAAATAAAAAAATTTAAATGGTATCGCTGCCTCTGAAAAAATCCGATCTATTAAGATATAACATCATCTATCTCGTGCGCTGAACACCAGAGAAGAAAAAAATTCCAAACGCCAAAAATGCAATTTTGGAGGTTATTTCACATCCTCTAAAAATTGGAATAAATTTAATCAATAAAGTTGCATGTATTCCAATCTGGTATCAATAAAAAGTGCACTTCAGCCCGCAAAAAATGCCCCTCACTCAAGTAGGTAGATGTTAGTACAAAAAGTTATTGGTCGCAGAAAATGGCGCCGCTGTGCAAATTTCAAATATAGAAAATGTTTGGAATTTTATTATGGTACTATAACATAACAAAAACCATACATGTTTGCTATTGGTGGATGTGTATCAACCTGCAGAATACAGATAACACATAATTTTTTTTCCCATTTCACCTCACTTAGAATTTTTTTGAGGTTTCCCAGTACATTCTATGGTAAAATGAGTAACATCATTAGAAAGTACATCTTGTCCCGCAAAATAAAAACCCTCATATGTCTCTGTAGGTGGAAAAATAAAAAAGTTATGGATTTGGAGAGGCAGGGAGGGAAAAACAAATGTGGAAAAAAATTAGGCCTTGGCAGGAAGGGGTTAATGACATTATGGCAGCTTTCTGGCATAAAGAAAGAAAAAAACTATTTTGTACAAGACCAATTTGTGCAAATATTTGCCAATTTTAAATATTTGTATAGAGGATTAGGGTAAATGTATATAAAATATGTATATAAAAGGCTGCTGAGACATATGCTTCTAGGAAAGCAGGGAGCCATATTATAGCTCCTATCCAGCTTTCCCAGATTCCTGAATGGTAAATGTAACTAGATCTTCATTGATATATCCTCAAATTGAATTGGAGGCTAAAGCCCCGTTCACACGACGGATTTGGCCGCGGCTCTCGCCGCGGTTCCCGCGGCCAAATCCTCGTCGGGCCGCGCCGCAAACTCGCGTCCCCGACGCGAGGTTTGCGGCGTGGGCGTGGCCTCGCGGTGGGTGGGGCGTGGTTGGGGGCGCGGCTTGCTCCAAGGACTTGCCCCCATGCAAATTAAGAGCAGGGGGCAAGCCGCGACGCTGGCCGCATCCCAGCCGCGCACCACCCGCGGCAGCACCGCGCGGCCGCCGCGCAGAGCACTCACTGTCAAGAATTGACAGGAGAGTTCTTCACACGCGCGGGTCTGGCCGCGGCCCCGGAGCCGCGGCCAAACCCGCGGCGTGTGAATATTAACACGGTTTCCCATAGGAAACCATGTTAATAATCTAGCCGCGATTTGGCCGCGGTTATGGCCGCGGAAACCGCGTCGGAACCCGCGGCCATAACCGCGGCCAAATCCGTCGTGTGAACAGGGCCTAAAACAAGCAGCTAAAAAAGTTTCAAATCTTCCGAGAGAGAAGTTGTTGAAACAAGTATCAAGTCGAATGATTCTCTTTTATCTCCCAGTCTTTTTTCTTCAAGGGAGAATGTGAATACCACACATTGGCTGACAGTTAACTCCTTAACGACCGCGCACCGTCTTTTGACGGCGGGCATTTCAGGTCGTTCGTCTGCAGCGACGTCTTTTGGCGTCGCTGCAGACATCGGAGTTTACAGCTACAGGAGGCGCAGCAGCGCTGGATACAGGACTGTACTACACAGCCCTGAACCCAGCGCAGCTCCTGCAAACACCGGGGAGAGGGGGAACCTCCGCACCCCGGTGCTTTAACCCTTTGATTGCAGCAGATTGTCAGGTGATCGGAACACCCGGTGACCCGACAGAGCTCGGGGAACAGCTGCACAGTCAGCCCTGGGGACCTAGAGTGGCCCCAGGGCTGTCTGTGTAACAAGCCAGTGATCAGGGCAGACTGTGTGCTGCCCTGACCGATGCCTGTGTCAGACTGACACAGATTATAATGTATAATGTATTATTATAACAGATTACAATGTATCATAATATATGAATATGCTAATACATTACTAAGTGTAAGAAAATAAAAAAGGAAACACAGTTCTCCCTTCATGGGATTTAAAAAAAAAAAAAAAGGAAAAAACATAAAAAGTGTTAAAAAAAAAAAAAAGAAGAAAAAAATAAAATAAAATTAAAATAAATATTTAATAAAAAATAATTTTACATACATACACACACAAAAAAAACTACACATATTAGGTATCCATACGACCGTAATAACCTGTAGAATTAATCTAGCAAGTTATTAAGTGTGAAATGTGAATGGTGTAAAAAAAAACAAAAAAAAAGTAATTTTTTTTTTTTAATTCAGCAATTATTTATAAGTGAACTTAAACCATTCCCCCATGAAGTACAACTCATCTCGAATAAAACGAGGCCTCATACAGCTGCGTCATTGAAAAAAATAAAAAAGTTACAACTGTTGAGACGCAAGGAGGCAAAAACTACAAAAATGTTCTGGTCATGAACTACTTTTCAGGCGTTCGGCTTAAGGGGTTAAAGGATGGTACAAATGCGCTCCTTCACGCTGTATTGCATGCAACCACATGAAATGTTCAAAAGCCTTTTTCATCCTTTACTAATGCTGAGTCTTTTGACATTCAATCATATATTAATTGTAACACACGGTTCGTGATATATCTCATCTCATGTCACAAATGCAAGATTCAATATATAAGATGCAGCACCAAAGCGCTTAAAGTACGAATCCGCAGGCATCTTTCTGATGCCCAAAAACCCTTGAACGTTGGCATTTCAATGGCCTCTAAGCACTTTTTGGATGTACATGCAGGAGATGTTACACATCTCAAATTTCAAGGTGTTAAAAGGGTTAAGAAACCAGTGAGGGGTGGAGACCACATGAGAAAGCTCCTTGCAAGAAAGGCCTGGTGGATTTTTAGGGTGCTTTCACACGGTGCGTTTTTGATGCGTTTTTTTGGATGCGTTTTTTGTGCAACAATGTATATCTTTAATTGCTGTGCATTCCTGCACAAAAAACTCATCAAAAAACGCACAAAAAACACACCATGTGAAAGCACCCTTAGGCTTGGTACTAGATGCCCAAATGGCCTTAACAAAAGACATTTCTTGATATCTCAATATTGATGTTCTATGTGTATATATGTATATATGTATGTATGTATGTATGTATATATATATATATATATATATATATATATATATATATATATATATATATATATATATATATATATATATCTTTTAAAGGGGTTTTTCCACAAAGTAAAATTGACGTGGGAAGTTTGTAAATTAAATAATAAACATTTTCACCATTCATCATTATTAAGAATTCTGCACCGTTTTTGTCTTAGCTGCTCCCTTAGTGATCCATTGTTTACAGCTCATCTCCAGGGTATACGACCAGGGCTGAGAGCTCCTCACTCCTGACCAGACATGCTCAGACATCACCTCTCCTCTCAGGCAGCTACTGATTGTTCAAACCCCAGGTGCTGTCACTCTACTCCCGTCCTCTGTCCTCCTTAGTAATTAGCCAAACAGTGCAAATAAATAAAAAGGAACCTCAATGAGGTCTGTCCATTGATAAAGAGAAAAAAAAAATCCACAGGTTTGGTTCCTGCAGGGATTTGAACCGAGGACCCTTGTGCCTGGAGGCAAAAGTTTTACCTCTGAGCTACACTGTAGCTACTCACAGCTCTATACATAAACAGACCTTTGTTTGACTACAGAGAGGAAAGTCCTGGTGATGTGATCCTGCAGGGTCACATGATATGCAATTCAAATAAATCACACATGCCCCCTTCTGAGCACACAGAGCTGAAGAGCTGGATGCAGGAGGTATGAAATGAGATCCTGGCAAAACCCCTTTAATGATTTATATGTATTTTGAGGGTTTTTAATGACATTTGGGCTTCGCTATGATATTCATAGGATCGAATCACATGATTGTGTCACATGATTTATGTTTGAATGTTTAAGTAGCGGCCATCATTATGTTAAAAACATGCCATGAGCAAGGAGTGTTTCTTCGAAATGCGTCGGCGATCATTTATACCATGAGAACCATGTTGGAATTTTAAAAGTGTTATAATAAAGTTTTGGAACATTTTATCTTTGGAAACGAGGCTACGCTGGACTTTTCCCTTTTCTATACGTTTCTGTGGAGGCTTCTTCATGCCTGTCCGGGCGTTCCCTGTCAAGATTAACCAGGTGAGCGGACTACAATACGTTTTTAGAAGTATTCTAAAATTTGGTATTACTGCATAACAAACCATCTCATATCTATTCAGCCTCTCTCATCTATCTAACTCCATATATCCATCCATTTATCTGTCTGTCTATTTATCTACACAGTGCAAATTGAGGAGCACCACATCATTGATGTGAGAGGTGAACATGCTCCAGGATGGAGGATATGCTACAGGGGAGCCAGTCACCCCCCAAAATGACCCAGGGGCAACCGGATGTGTGTCTAGCACAACAGAGAACTTTCTGTGTATGGGGCCCCCGAGCAGACGAATGTCATTTCTCCTCTGCTAACCTTACTGTGTATGGGGCCTGGAGCAGACAGATGTCAGTGCACCTCTGCTAACCCTACTGTGTATGGGGGCCCTGGAGCAGACAGATGTCACTGCACCTCTGCTAACCCTACTGTGTATGGGCCCTGGAGCAGACAGATGTCACTGCACCTCTGCTAACCCTACTGTGTATGGGGCCCCGGAGCAGACGGATGTCACTGCACCTCTACTAACCCTACTGTGTATGGGGCCCCAGAGCAGACGGATGTCACTGCACCTCTGCTAACCCTACTGTGTATGAGGCCCCGGAGCAAATGAATGTCACTACACCTCTGCTAACCCTACTGTGTATGGGGCTCTAGAGCAGACGGATGTCACTGCACCTCTGCGTACCCTGCTGTGTATGGGGCCCCGGAGCAGACAGATGTCACTGCACCTCTGCTAACCCTACTGTGTATGGGGCCCCGGAGCAGACGGATGTCACTGCACCTCTGCTAACCCTACTGTGTATGGGGCCCTGGAGCAGACAGATGTCACTGCACCTCTGCTAATCCTACTGTGTATGGGGCCCCGGAGCAGACGGATGTCACTGCACCTCTGCTAACCCTACTGTGTATGGGGCTCTGGAGCAGACGGATGTCACTGCACCTCTGCTAACCCTACTGTGTATGGAGCCCGGAGCAGACGGATGTCACTGCACCTCTGCTAACCCTACTGTGTATGGGGCCCAGAGCAGACGGATGTCACTGCACCTCTGCTAACCCTACTGTGTATGGGGCTCCGGAGCAGACGGATGTCACAGCACCTCTGCTTACCAAGTTGCATGGGCAGAAAAGGTTACAGTTTTTATAGCAGTATCGGAATAGGACCTTTGCTGGCAAAGGGTTGTCTTCTCTGATGAGTCATGTTTTCTATTTCATGAAATGTTGGTGTGTCAGGAGAGAAACATGAGAGAACAAACACCCTGCAACCATTGCTGAAAGAACACAAGCTGGTAGTGACAGTGTTATGGTCTGGGGAATGTTTTCGGGGCATTCTCTGTTCCACTCATCCATGTGGAGGACACTCTCCTCTGATTTGGGTATGACTTCATTCTTGTAGATCACATACACCCATACATGCTGATTGTCTCCCCTTGGACGGGTGGGATCTTCCAGCAAGATAATGCTACATTGCACATGGTAGAAATATTCAACACTTGTTGGAAGAGCAGGACTAAGAATTCCACGTACTCTGCTGGCCCTGATTCCCTAGACCTTTACTAAGCCTGTGTGGGGCCCCTGGATGGTGGTGTTGGCTCTATGGACCCTCCAGCAGCTGTGGGAGCCCCTGGATGGTGGTGTTGGTTCTATGGCCCCTCCAGCAGCTGTGGGTCCCCCGGATGGTGGTGTTGGCTCTATGGCCCCTCCAGCAGCAGTGGGGGCCCCTGGATGGTGGTGTTGGCTCTATGGCCCCTCCAGCCGCCGTGGGAGACTCTTGATGTTTGTGTTGGCTCTATGGCCCCTGCAGCAGCTGTTGGTGTCCCTGGATGGTGGTGTTGGCGCTATGGCCCCTCCAGCAGCTGTGGGAGCCCCTGGATGGTGGTGTTGGCTCTATGGCACACCCAGCAGCTGTGGGAGCCCCTGGATGGTGGTGTTGGCTCTATGGCTCCTCCAGCAGCTGTGGGAGTCTCTGGATGGTGGTGTTGGCTCTATGGCCCCTGCAGCAGCTGTGGGAGTCCCTGGATGGTGGTGTTGGCGCTATGGCCCCTCCAGCAGCTGTGGGATACAGTCCGCTCCAGATACATGTGACAACCTACCTGAACCTCATACAGTCACTCTCAGCCCATCTAGCTACTGTCCAGGCTACACACAGCAGATACTCTGGATATAATAATGTGACTCCACTGTGTGTGTGTGTGTGTGTGTCTGTCTATCTATCTATCTATCTATCTCATATCTATCTATCTATCTATCTAATATCTATCTATCTAATATCTATCTATCTATCTATCTATCTCATATCTATCTATCTCATATCTATCTATCCCATATCTATCTATCTATCCCATATCTATCTATCTATCTATCTATCTCATATCTATCTATCTCATATCTATCTATCTATCTATCTATCTATCTCATATCTATCTATCTATCTCATATCTATCTATCTATCTATCTCATATCTATCTATCTATCTATCTATCTATCTCATATCTATCTATCTATCTCATATCTATCTATCTATCTATCTATCTATCTCATATCTATCTATCTATCTAATATCTATCTATCTATCTCATATCTATCTATCTCATATCTATCTATCTCATATCTATCTATCTATCTCATATCTATCTATCTATCTATCTAACAAATATCTATCTATCTATCTCATATCTATCTATCTATCTCTATCTATCTATCTCCTATCTATCTATCTCATATCTATCTCATATCTATCTATCTATCTCATATCTATCTATCTATCTATCTATCTCATATCTATATATCTATCTCATATCTATCTATCTATCTATCTATCTCATATCTATCTATCTCATATCTAT
This sequence comes from Phyllomedusa bahiana, assembly GCA_025379985.1. Lineage (NCBI taxonomy): Eukaryota > Metazoa > Chordata > Amphibia > Anura > Hylidae > Phyllomedusa > Phyllomedusa bahiana. Next base: position 12,790 of record JAODAL010042589.1, on the reverse strand, counting down.
CTATATCTCTCATATCTATCTATCTCATATCTATCTATCTATCTATCTATCTATCTATCTATCTATCCATCTATCCCATATCTATCTATCTCATATCTATCTATCTATCTTCTATCTATCTCATATCTATTTATCTATCTATCTATCTCATATCTATCTATCTATCTATCTCATATCTATCTATCTATCTATCTATCTATCTATATTGATCATATCTATCTATCTCATATCTATCTATCTATCCCATATCTATCTATCCCATATCTATCTATCTATCTATCTATCTATCTCATATCTATCTATCTATCTATCTATCTCATATCTATCTATCTATCTATCTATCTCATATCTATCTATCTATCTCATATCTATCTATCTATCTATCTATCTATATATCTATCTATCTATCTATCTCATATCTATCTATCTATCCCATCTGTCAGGGATTGGGTCGCAGCTCGTGTGAGAAGTGCGTTCTATGTGATTGGGGGTAGTTATTTTATGGGTGCTCTAGTACTGGGTTTGTATATGAAGTTGGGTGTCACGTCATAATAATCTGGTGGGGTCCTGGCTGCGTTGGTGACTGTGTGTGGGGACTACTGAGTAGGGGCTAAACATAGTCACATGAACATAAGGATGTGGTAACCCACATGGCTGCTCTTTCTATATCACGTTGTGTGTGGCCAGTGGAGGGGCTCACACGAAGTGCTGCAGGGTAACACTGCCAGGAGTATGATAAGAGGATTTCCTCCTGGAGGGGAGCCCACAGACAAGGAGAGGCAGTGAAGGGGGGAGACTTTAGAATTGACTGCTGCCTGGTACAGAGTGGCGGAGCCGCTGCCATCCCATCCCCTGCTCTCCTGTAGAGTTTGTGCGCCGTACCATTATACAGGGGCAGCAACTTAGCCTTGAATCAACAGTTTCTCCTCTGGTTCAAAAAGTTTTTCCTCCCCAAGTAGATACCAGTTGGGCTGGTGATACACTGGCCAGGAGCAACCCCAGGACTGCTGGAAGTTTCAGAAGAGTCGATAGGTATGGTTAAGTGTCCCTATCAGAGACCACAATATATCCAGTACCCAGTGTCTGACTGGGGTGCTTAGGGCCCATCGATGGAGTGGATTCCTGGGGCCCACCAATGGAGTGGATTCCTGGGGCTCAGCAGTAGAGTTAATTATTGGGGCCCATCATTAGAGTTCATTCTTGGTTCCCACCAGTGGAGTTGATTCTCCTGGTCCATCAGTGGAGTTGATGCCTGGAGCCTAACATGAAGTTGATTCCTGGGGCCCACCAGTGGAGTTCGTTCTTGAGGCCACCAATGGAGGGCATTCTTGAGGCCCATCAGTGGAGTTGATTCCTGGGGCCCATCAGTGGAGTTGATTCCTGGGGCCCATCAGTGGAGTTGATTCCTGGGGCCCATCAGTGGAGTTGATGCCTGGAGCCCACCAGTGGAGTTGATTTCTGGGGCCCACCAGTGGAGTTGATTCTTGGGGCCCACCAGTGGAGTTGAATCTTGGAGAACACCAGTGGAGTTGACTGCTGGGGCCCACCAGTGGAGTTGATTCTTGGGTTCCACCAGTGGAGTTGATCCTTGGAGCCACCAGTGGAGTTGATTCTTGAAGCCCACCAATAGAGTTGATTTTGAGAGCCCACCAATGGAGTTGATTCTTGAAGCCCTCCAGTAGAGTTGATTCTTGAAGCCCTCCAGTGGAGTTGTTTCTTGGTGCCCATCAGTGGAGTTGATTCCTGGAGCCCACCAGTGGAGTTGATTCTTGGAGCCCACCAGTAGAGTTGATTCTTGGAGCCCACCAGAGAGGATTTTTGGGGCTCATCCTACAGCTACTGCATATGCAACACCAATTCAAATATGAGCCAATAACGAAACAAAGAAGGAATCTAAAAACAATCAAACCAACCCCAAAAATAACAACCAAAACCCTTCTAATACATAAAAAAACAGATAATGTCAGAGGGGGGGAGCCCAAGGGGGGGGGGGGGGTACTGTCATGGACGCCCCTGCGAGCCCTGTCCCGGGTCCCAGGCGCGCCCATGCCCCTGCTCCCAGCGGAGCCCCGTCCCGCACGTCGGGTTCGGGGTCCTCTCATGTCTCGGCCCCCTCCAGCGCTCACTTACCCGGCCGCGCTCTTGCTCAGTCTGTGTCCGTCTCCCAGCGCATGGCTCCGCCCCTAGGGCGCGCGCCGGCAGTGTGAATTTAAAGGGGCAGTGCGCCGGTAATTGGTCATTGCCGGGCACTGCTCCTATTTAAGTCCGGCCTCTTCCTGGCAGCCCTCGCCGGATCCTTTGTGTATGTTTCCTAGGAGAAAGCTGTCGAGAGAGTTCCTGTTTGCCTTACCGTGTACCGACCTTCTGCCTACGTTTACCGACCACGAACCAGAGCCGCCTGTCCTGACCTTCTGCTTGTCTACTGTCTACGAACCCGAGCCGCCTGCCCTGACCACCTGCCTGTCCCCGGCTACGAGCCTGCCTGCCGTTCCTGTACCTTGCCTTGGCCGCCACCGCAGGCAATCCCCGCCAATGGTAGTGACCTGGTGGAATCCCGCCGCAGCAAGACCATCCCGCTTTGCGGCGGGCTCTGGTGAATACCGGGACCCACTTAGATTCCACTCCCTGGTGTGGGCTTACTTCATCGCCTGCGGTGGTCCAGTGGATCCACCTCCAGACCATTACATGCTCTCTCTGATCATAACCTTGTCTCCTTCACTATCACTAATTCTCAGTCTTCTCTGGACACACCTGCCCATCACACCTTTAGAAATCTCTGCACCATCAACACTCAGGAACTCATAGGCAATCTACAATCCTCACTGCCCCAATCTCCTCCCTCTCCTGTCCTGGCTGTCAAACAATATAATGAAACTCAACCACCCTCGATATATTACCACCGCTCACACACCGCACCACCAGAGTCAGACGCCGGCAGCCCTGGCACACGTCTCTCGCTTTCTACAGCGATGTTCCAGGTGTGCTGAGCGTCTGTGGAGAAAGTCAAAGCTACCTGCAGATTTTCTTCACTACAAATCCATGCGCAGGACTTATCACACTGCCCTTCACTGCACCAAACAAAAATATTTCACCTCTCTGACCTCAAAATTACACAGTAACTCAAAATAACTGACACTCTACTCCCTCCTCAGGCATAAAGCTCAGGCCCCGGTCACTGACCTCTGTGCTGAAGACCTGGCCACTCACTTCAAAGGGAAAATTTTCAGTATCTGGAAAAACATTGCAACTCAATTTCCAGGTAATATCCACCTGTCCCTCCCCGCACGTCCTCTAATCTGCTCTCAGCCCTTGACCAGACGACAGAGGAAGAAGTGTCCAGGCTTCTCCTGTCTGCTCGTCCCACCACCTGCTCTAGTGACCCCATTCCCTCCCACCTTGTCCAGTCTATTTCCCCAGGTGTCCTCTCTGACCTCACTACAATCTGTAACCTCTCTCTCCACTGGGATCTTTCCATCTTCCTTTAAACATGCTGTTATAACCTCTTTACTGAAAAAGCCCTCTCTGGATCCGTCCTGCACTGCCATCTACCTACCTGTCTCTAATCTGCCCTTCCTCTCCAAACTCCTGGAACGCTTGGTCTACTCTTGCCGCTATATCTCTACTAACTCTCTTCTCGATTTTCTACAATCCTGTTTCCGCACCCTATACTCCACAGAAACTGCTCTAGTTGAAGTCTCTAATGACCTCCTCACTGCTAAATCTCAGGGCAACTACTCGTTGCTTCTTTTTGACATCCCGCCTACTACTAACCGACCCCACTCTGCTATTTCTGTCTCAGTGTGTGGTACCACCATAACTCCGAGGCAGCAGGCCCGCTGTCTGGGCATTATACTAGATTCTGATCTGTCCTTCACCCCCTATATCCAATCCCTTGCCCGCTCCTGTCACCTGCACCTCAAGAACATCTCCAGAATCCGTCCTTTTCTCACTGTGATAACAACTCAAACTCTCATTGTGGCTCTTAGTCTTTCTTGTCTTGACTACTGTAACTCCTTGCTTATCGGTCTCCCTCTGTGCAAACTCTCCCCTCTCCAATCTGTCCTGAATGCAGCAGCCAGGCTAGTCTTTCTTTCTAGCCGCTATACTGATGCCTCTACCCTGTGTCAGTCACTGCACTGGTTTCCCATTTAGTACAGGATACAGTATAAACTCATCATTCTCATCCATAAAGCTCTCCACAGCGCTGCACCCCCTACATCTCCTCCCTCATCTCTCTGTACCATCCTACCCGGTCTCACCGCTCTGCTGATGATCTTATTTTAAATGCCTCAATCATCTGAATGTCCCATTCCCGTATCCAAGATTTCACCCGTGCTGCATCATTTCTCTGGAACATGCTACCCCGTACAATCAAGCGCACTCATAACTCTCATAGTTTTAAGTGCGCCCTGAGACTCATCTGTAAACAGCTTTTTACTGTGTAATGTTTGGTTTTGTCTGCACTTAGGGCTGCCGTACAGGGGGTACAGCCAGTACTCCTGTACGGGGCCCGGTGAAATAATAATAATATTTCATAATATAGACTTCATATGGGGTCCGGCCGATGCTGCCGGTCACAGCTGCATTCACATAGCTGCTTTGCACTTACGTCCCCTGCGCTGTGACCGGAGCCGGGCCCTCCTCTCTCTGACTGCGGTCGGGATGACTAATTAAATCAATGAAGCTCTGTCTCAAGGGCGGGGCCTCACTGATTCAAGTTGTCAGGTATTCTGCTGCTGGCCAGTACAACGCGGCGTGGACAGAGAGAGGAGGGCTCCGGTCACAGAGCAGGGGAAGTAAGTGAGTGTAAATGCAGCTATGTGAATGCAGCTGTGACCGCGATGTCATGTATGTGTGGGGCCTCCTAATCCCCCCAGCCATGTATGTGGGGGCCCCCCCTAATCCCCCAGCCATGTATGTGGGGCCCCCCCTAATCCCCCCAGCCATGTAAAGTGTGGGCCCCCCTCATCCCCCCAGCCATGTATGTGGGGGCCCTCCTAATCCCCCCAGCCATGTATGTGGGGGCCCCCCTAATCCCCCCAGCCATGTATGTGTGGGCCCTCCTAATCCCCCCAGCCATGTATGTGGGGGCCCCCCTAATCCCCCCAGCCATGTATGTGGGGATCCTCCTAATCCCCCCAGCCATGTATGTGGGGGCCCCCCCCTAATCACCCCAGCCATGTATGTGGGGGCCCCCCTAATCACCCCAGCCATGTATGTGTTGGCCCTCCTAGTCCCCCCAGCCATGTATGTGTTGGCCCTCCTAGTCCCCCCAGCCATGTATGTGGGGCCCACCTAATCCCCCCAGCCATGTCTGTGTGGGCCCGCCTAATCCCTCCAGCCATGTATATGTGGGTCCTCCTAGCCCCCCAGCCATGTATGTGTTGGCCCTCCTAATCCCCCCAGCCATGTATGTGTGGGCCCTCCTAATCCCCCCAGCCATGTATGTGGGGCCTCCCTAATCCCTCCAGCCATGTATGTGGGGCCCCCCTAGTCCCCCCAGCCATGTATGTGGCGCCCACCTAATCTCCCCAGCCATGTATGTGTTGGCCCTCCTAATCCCCCCAGCCATGTATGTGTGGGCCCTCCTAATCCCCCCAGCCATGTATGTGGGGCCTCCCTAATCCCTCCAGCCATGTATGTGGGGGCCCCCCCTATTCCCCCCAGCCATGTATGTGTGGGCCCTCCTAATCTCCCCAGCCATGTATGTGGGGGCCCCCCTAATACCCCCAGCCATGTATGTGGGGGCCCCCCTAATCCACCCAGCCATGTATGGGGGGGCTCCCCTAATCCCCCCAGCCATGTATGTGGGAGCCCCCCTAATCCACCCAGCCATGTATGTGGGGCCCCCCTAATACCCCCAGGCATGTATGTGTTGGCCCTCCTACTCCCCCCAGCCATGTATGTGTGGGCCCTCCTAATCCCCCCAGCCATGTATGTGGGGCCCCCCCTAATCCCACAAGCCATTTTTGTGGGGGCTCCCCTTATCCACCCTGCCATGTATGTTTTGGCCCTCCTATTCCCCCAGCCATGTATGTGGGGCCCCCCTAATACCCCCAGCCATTTATGTGTGGGCCCCCCTAATCCACCCAGCCATGTATGTGGGGCTTCCCTAATCCCCCCAGCCCTGTATGTGTTGGCCCTCCTATTGCCCCCAGCCATGTATGTGTTGGTCCTCCTAATCCCCCCTGGCATTTTTGTGTTGGCCCTCCTATTCCCCCCAGCCATGTTTGTGTTGGTCCTCCTAGTCCCCCCAGCCATGTATGTGGGGCCCCCCTAATCCCCCCAGCCATGTATGTGTGGGCCCTCCTAATCCTCCCAGCCATATATGTGGGGGCTCCCCTAAACCCCCCAGCCATGTATGTGTTGGCCCTCCTAGTCCCCCCAGCCATGTATGTGGCGCCCACCTAATCCCCCCAGCCATGTTATGGGGGCCCCCTAATCCCCCCCAGCCATTTTATGTTGTGGCCCCCTAATCCCCCCAGCCATGTATGTGGGGCCCCCCCTAATCCACCCAGCCATGTATGTGGGGCCCTCCTAGTCCCCCCAGCCATGTATGTGGGACCTCCCTAATCCCCCCAGCCATGTATGTGGGGACCCCCTAATCCCTCCAGCCATGTATGTGTTGGCCCACCTAATCCCCCCAGCCATGTATGTTTTGGGCCCCCCAAAATCCCCCCAGCCTTTGTATTTGGGGGCCCCCCCAAATCCCCCACCTTTGAAATTTTGGGGACCCCCAAACCCCCCCAGGTTTTTTTGGGGTTGGGGCCCCCAAAATCCCCCCCCCACAGAAAAACAAGGCTGGGAAGGACAAGGTGGCCCCCCACACACATACCACAGGCTACTTCCCCTCCCTACAACCTACCCCCCCAAATTTAACCGGCTAACCTACCCGCAAACCCTACCAAACCAAATCCGGCTCCCAAACCCTCCCCTTGGCTACCTACCTCCTTGGCTACCAGCTCCCCTACCCCTAGCAAACCTACCTCCCTAGCTACCGGCCTATCTACCTCCTTGGCTACCAAACCTACCGGGCTACCTACCTCCCTACCTCCCCCGGGTTTACCTACGCCCTAGCAAACCTGGCTAATCTACCCCGGGGCTACCACTACCAAACCGTCCCTAGCTACCTACCTCCCTACCCCTGGCTATTTTACCCCCCCTTGGGCTACCAGCAAACCTGCAACCTACGCCCCATAAAAACCCCTACCGCCCTAGCTACCGGCCTACCACCTCCCTATTTAACCGGGGCTCCCCAACGTCCCAAAGCTACCAAACCCCCCTACTACCGGGCTCCCATCCCATCCTTGGCTCCCCAACTACCGGGCTACCCCAACCCCCAACTCCCCTGGCTACCAACCTCCTTGGCTCCCCAGCTTACTGGTTTTAAATTAAAGCAATTCATTTTACTGGGGGAGGGGAAAAGGGAGTTGGGGGTGGGGGGGTTTTTTGAAGGGGGGCCCAGACCCCTTAAAGGCTAAGGGGGCCCAAAATTTCTTTTGGGGGGGGCCCTGCCCTGCACTTTCCCTCTAAATTGTAAAGGGCTGGGGAATATGTCTTTGCAAAAGTATCCTTTAAAAAAATTTAAAACCCCCATATTTTTGAAAAATATAGAAATAAATTTTTTCAGGGGACAACATGAGGATTTTTGACCAATTTTGGGTAAAAAATGAAATAGCCCATTTTTACAGCTTGTATAACAGTAAAATTTTTTTTTGGGGGCCTTCAAAAAAACCCCAAACAAAACCAAAAATATCAAAAAACTCCCTAGTAAAAAAAATGAGTAAAAACCCCAAAGTGACAAAAAAATTGAGTACACCCCAAAGGACAAAAAAGGGTGAGGAAAAACCCGCCAATGACAAGGGAAAGTTCATCATGGAGGAGGGAAGAGGATTAAAGAGTGGCTGCAACCTGTGAAGCTCAAATGACCCCATCCCCAAAATTTAAAGAAAACCCTGTCACAAAGGTTATACCCCCCCCCCTGAGGGCAGCAAAAAGCTAGTTTCAGACCGGGGCTTTTTTAAAGCACTGGTGGCCCTTTTTCGTAAAAATGTTTAAAGTTTTAGAGTTTTTAAATGCTCAAATCTGCAGTTTTCAGCCAGAAAAGAGTCCTGTTTTTTAAAGAGAAAAGGGTGTTAGCCCTGCCCACCCAAGCTAGCCCCGCCCACTTGCCCACTATTCACTTTGGTTTTCTACCTTTAAAATGAAATTTAGGTTAATCAGTTTGGGTGGGCGGGCTATCCCGGGAAGGCGGGCCCAAGAATAAAAAGGGACTTTTTTAAATACTCTTTTTTCGGGTTTGAAAAACTACAGATTTGAGCAGTAAATCCTCTAAAACTGCTGCATTTTTACAGAATAAGGGAAAAACTGGAAACAGCGGGTCTGACACTATTTTTATGCCATCCCAGTTCTCCATAAACAAACACCCAAATTGGTCACTTGGTGGGTCCCCCCTTTTTTTGGGGTCACTTGGGGGTGTACTAAATTTTTTGTTGTCATTTGGGGGTTCCCTCCCCATGACGACATCAACGGAGCCTGGGGATGTTAGAGATCTTGGGGCGCCCCTTTCCACCTTCCCCCGGAAAAGCTCAATGGGGTTTTAGGCCCTGGGGGACATGGGGGGGGCCACCCCAGCCCCTTTTCCCCCCCTTTTTTTATTTTTTTTACCCAAAGGAGGGGTCATCTTGGGGGGTGTTTTGGGGGTTTTTTGTTTTTTAAATGTGGAAAACCTGCCCTGCGGCCCAAAAAGGGGGAGAGGATCATGCCCCCGCTTCAGAAATTTCCACAGTAAAATGTTGGGCTTTGTTTGGTTTTCCCTAAATAAAACTGAAAGCCCCCCACAGCGGGAAAGGAAACTCATGAAACCCCCAAACCATAAACCATTTCCCACCCCCATGGTTTTACTGTAGGAAAACACACTTTCCCCTTTTTTTTCCCCCAAACCCAGGTTTTCCCCCACACACACTTTCTTTGAAATTTCCCTCACCGGGAAATTCCACCAAAAAACACTTGCCCTTTGGGTACTCCTCACCAGGTTTCCCAAACCAAACACACTTGGGTCCTTTGTTCTCCCACCGGGTTTTTTCCACCACACACCCCCGTTTTTTGAAACCCCCTCACCGGGTTTTTCCCAAACCACATACACTTGTTTTTGGGTACTCCTCACCGGGAAAAAATTCCACCAAACACATTTTGTTTTTTGTACCCCCAAACCGGGTTTCCAGCAAACACCCCCTTGGGTCATTTTTTTGTACTCCTCACCATTTTTCCCCCAAAACAAAACTTGTCTTTGTACTCCCCCATCGGGTTTTCCCCACCACACCCCCCTTTTTGTCTTTGTACTCCCCACCAGGTTTCCACCAAACACAAAAGTCTTTGTACCCCCTCCCCAAAGGGTTTTCCACCCAAACACCCCTTGTCTTTGGTTACTCCTCACCGGGTTTTTAAACCACCAAAAAAACATTTTGGTCTTTGTACTCCTCACCAGGATTCCACCAAACACACTTGTCTTTGTACTCCTCACCAGGATTCCACCAAACACACTTGACACCTTTCCTAACCAAAAGGTTTACCCTTTTCTCATCAGACAACAGGACATGGTGCCCCCAAACTATGTACTCGCTAGTCCTCTTTTTAAACTTTCCCCAATTTAAGCTGCTCTGATTCCCGGGTTTTTTTGGGTTTACTCCTTACTTAGGTTTTCCCACAGGGGGCGGGTTTTTGCCCTTTGCTGTCCCTCTCCATATTACTCTTTAAGGGAAATTTATATTTGTCCAATAAATTGAACTGTCTCCACAGGGGGGGTATTTTTTTTAAAACTGGCGACTCCCCTTTTAACCCTTTTTGCGACTCCCAAATAAAGGCTACATAAGTCCTGGTGGTGTCAGTTTATCTCTGCACAGATGCCGGAGTGGAGAACTGACTGTCACGTAGCGGGTTTTCACTGGGGAAAGGCGGGGAAAATTTTAATTACCGCCCCCCCTTCCTGATTCGTTTATCAGCTTTAAAAAGGCAAGGGAATATACAAACAAGCAGAAAGAAACCCTTTTTCCCCCGGGCCCAACGGTAGTTACATTTTTCAGCTAAATCTTATCACAAAAACCCAACATTTTTGAAAATACTTGCCTAAAATAGAACTTTTAATATATCACTTTTTAAAAAAACCAAAAAACCCTATCCCTTATCCCTAAAAACCCTAACACTAGCCCCCTAACCCTACCAGAGAAAAAAAGGGGGAACCCCGCCCCAAATTAAGGACGACCCCAAAAAAGGAACCATAACCTATCAATCAATTTTCACCAAATTAAAAACCCTATCCTTAAAAAATGACCCCCAAAATTTAAACCGCCTAAAAATTTCTGGTAAGTACAAAAATGTTGTCCCCCCCTGTATTTCCACTGTAAAAGGGGCAAAGACATCCTCCCCATTTAGAGGGGAAATTAGGAACAAAAAAAAATTAATGTAAAAGTGCACCCAAGAGTCTTTTTCCGACCTTTATAAGGGGTGAAGAGGGCACAATATTAGCAAAAAAAGAAATTAGGGTTTTGTTTAAAAGGCCCGCCCTGGGGGCCCGTCCCTGTGCGCGCTGCAAACGCCCGTGTGTTTAGAAGAATGCCTGAGCAGCCGATTTCAAAAACGCGGGGTGCCCCCTAGCGGGCCCCAAACCCGTTTAAATTAAAACCCAGCCATTTTATATCCCAAAGAAAAAGTGCCCACGCCATTTCCCTTTCCCCCCGGCCGTTCAAAACCAGGCGGGAAAAGACTGCGGGTAATCATACCCCTTATGACAGCTATGATTACCGTAATTACGGGACTTTATTCGGGACAAAATTACGCCGTAAAAAACGCCCCCTGAAAGACGCTGTGTGAAATAGGTCATGTTCCCCACGGGTTTAAAACTGGACATATTTCATTTCCGTTAAATTACGCGCCCGGAGGCGAAAATTTAAACGGGCTAATCCGCCCAGTCATTACGGTAATCCCATTTCCCATAGAAACCCAAAGGTTTTACGTCTCCTCCCTGCCGTCCAAACGCCGCGGGAGGAGATAAGTGACATGTGAATTACCAGCGGCGTATACGCGCCGCTAGTAATGAATGTCTATGGGCCGGCGAGGTGCCGGCCTCCCGCACCCGCTCCCGGCCACACGCCGTAATTGCGGGGCGTAGTTACGCCCTGCAAATAAGTTGTGTGAACATAGCCATAGAGCAAAACAAAACACACAAGACAAAATATTATTACACAAAAAAACGTAAACAGCCCAAACAGCAACTTTTAGGCCGGGTTCACACAGTGTATAGCGGTGTGTACATGTGCACATTGCTATATGCCTGCTACTATCACTTCTTTTTACGGGTGCACAGTACATGGAATTATGTCAGAAAATCATAGCACTCACTGAGAGCTATGATTTTACCGTATTTGCGGGACGTACTTCTGGAGCATTATAACGTGCTGAAGTATGTACCACAAATACGCCGTCTTAACATACCCTTTGCCCTGTCCCCTAAGGAAAATGCACCTGATCAGGAACAGAGGGAGGAGGCAAACGTTGTGGTCAGGAACTGATCAAATACTTTTCACAAAGGCCGGGTTCATTGGGTATTGCGGCGCATGCAGCACACGCGTTATTGCGGTGCTGAATTTACGCGCTTGCAAGTGCAGAATTTCAACAGCGCAAATGGTGCTTAAAAGCCCAAACCACATCTGGGCCTCCTATACTTTACCACCTGAAAAGAAGTGACATGTCAGAGGCTACAGGCGATTGTAAAATACGTGGCGTGTGATTGATGCCGTGTATTTCACATTGATGTCTATGACAACTGTATTGTTTGGGCCGTATTTCGACAAATATTCCAGCAAAATTGTGCCCCGAAATATGGCCCAATAGACGCCGTGGGGACCCCCCAAATAATGGTGTTTTGTCTCTGGTGAAAAGCATTGTGGAGTTGTTTCCTGTGCATCCTTCCATGTTTGCTTTATTATGATACAATTTTTGCTTGGGGTTATTGGTGTAGGTTTTGTTATTCCCTTTTGGGTACTTCCACTTTTATCACATACTCACGTCATATCTGGTAGCATATAGTTTGGTTCCCTACCTGGGATGTCACAAGTGGCACCTCTGCATTTTTATTCAGATTGTTGTTATTTATTACTTGATATCATGTCTTTTTCATGTATTGGGATATATCCAGATGGAGTAATTAAGGCGCAGACTATTGAGCGCTGTAAACGCCATCTTTTGCAAGCTTGTAACTTCAAGGTGCAAACGCCATGCAATGTACCGAGGCGAATACACTTGTATTTTGCAGCGCATAAGCACCTGAAAGAAGCGACAGGACCCTTTTTTTCACACACATACAGTACGCGCCAAGAAATATGGGAGTAAAATCGTTGCCATTTGAACAACGACAATGATTCTCCATCAGGCATTGTTTTTGGCACATATTTCAGCACAAGGTACATGCAGAATTACCAAAATATGCAGTGTGACTATACCCTTAAGAGGGTTTGCTATCTACGGCACATGGCTGCAGGTGACTCTTGTGCTCTGTGTCTCTCTCTCTGCCTTTCATCTGGAAAAGCAGAGTGCAATGCCCAGGGGCCGACCAAGAGGTTTCCCTACAAGCCTGCCAATGCTGCACACTATGAACAGCTATAAAGTAATATCAATTAGAATGAATACACAATATACAATACCAGGATCCTGCAGCAGCCTCTGACCAGCATGACCATGGGGCCTGGACAGAAGGGGAAGTAATCCTCCCAGCATGCATCACTGCACATGTATC
>JAODAL010042588.1:0-34652 GCA_025379985.1 Phyllomedusa bahiana | reverse complement strand
GTGGTGACTCCAAAAACCGTCATTTTCACCCCAAAATTATACATTTTCCTGCCCCTAATTCACAAGAAAAGGGTTTAATTACAATTTTCTCTTTTTTGTTTAGCGTAAAAAATACGGCTTTGTAACACAGCTCCCAAAGTTCGTAGTTTGTAGTGGCTCAATTCTTTGGACAATTTACACCCAGGGGTTAATTAAGCGTTGTTTTTTCAGCTGGGGTGACTCCAAAAAAACCGTCTTTTTCACCGCCAAAATATATACATTTTTCTGTAGCCTAATTCACAAGCAAAGGTTAATTACAATTTTGTCTCTTGTTGTGCAGCGTAAAAACACGGAATTGTAACACGCTACAAAAGCTAGTAGTTTGTGGTGGCTCAATTCTTTGGCGCAATTTACATCCAAGGGTTAACTAAGTATTTTTCTGCAGTTGCACTCAGTAAAAATATCTTTCTTTTTCACCCCCAAACAGAAGAAATTCTGTAGCATAATTCATACCCGAAGGTTAATTAAGCCTTTTGTGCTTTTAATTCAGTAAAATACACAGAGTTTTTAAACGGCACATACAAGTCAATTTTTCCTGGCCATTTTTTGGAGCCCCAATTTATACCCAAAGGGGTTACCCAAGCTTTTTTACTGGGTTTTCATTTGGAGTCAAACACGGGGTGTATATTTATCATATACAATATCTTCATCAAACAGTGTCTGTACTTTTTTAGAACAAACAGTATGTCAGATAGAGAGGTGGCAGGCTCTGCACCTGCGAGGGGCAGTGGCAAAAAACATTCCTGAACAGGCCCAGGTTTCGCGCACAGCAAGGGGACGTCGCAGCAGGGGTCACTCGGTGAGGCCAGAACTGCCGCTGTCATCTGGCGGCCGTGTGTTGTTCAGCACCCAAGGGTTCTTGATTGGTTGACTAGGTCATCCAAATTCCCCAGATGACATCTGACAACCCCAGCCAAGAGTCGGTGGGAACGTCAGACACAACCCTAAGTTGGCATGGCCCCCTCACCTGTCCTCAGCCCGCCTCTGTCCCATCCGGTTCCCTCAGCCAGAGATCTACTCTGTGGTCTGGGCTCAGCGCCACTATATAGCGAGGATGAACAATTTGGGAGGGCAGTCAGAAGCTACTTGGCAGCGAAGAAAAAGGGGCCAATATCCCCTGCTTCTTGCAAATAGGCGGCAAAGTATAGATGTTGAGAGTGGCATGGAAGGTAATGTTGTGAGGGTCAGCCTCGGCATACCAAGACTGGTGATGAGGACAGCAGTGACGATGAAACAAAAAAGATGATGATGTAGCCGACCGCACTTGGGAGCCGGGTGAAGCAAGGGCTTCATCATCGTCAGGAGAAGAGGGCGTCAGCTTGTGCGTCAGGCAGCGGCGCAGCCAGCAAGTGGTTGTGTGGCCGTGAGTTTAGCAGGGTAGCAGCAGTGCGAGGTTTGGGAGCCAAGTGGCCACGGGGTAGAAAACCTGCTTCGCAGGTTTCCCAAAAAGTAGCGGCTAAGGGTCTCAGCGGGCCCCGCGGCGGTAGTAGTCACTCAGTGCGGAGCGTTTGGGGGTAAAATCACTACTCGGCGGTGTGGCAGTTTCTTTGCTAAGAAAACCGGGGGAGCCAAATAGGGGTAAATGTAGAATCTGGGGGCAGAAAGTTAAGGGGGGCCAGGGAGTTTTACAAGGGCCCACCAGGGCCCCTTTTGCGTCAAAAAAAATGAAACGCCCACCATCCGGGGGCCGGGGGAAAAACGTGGCTCAATGTGGTGGCCCCCCACCCCGGGGCCCCCGCTGCGGGCAGCACACGGCCATCCGGGCTCCCCCAAACCTCGGGCAGAAGGGAGCTTTTTTCTCTTTGACATCATCCCCCGGGACCAAGCATTTGCTCCCCCGCTACTCAGGGCCCGCCAAACGGGCCGTTCAGCGGGGCTTTTTAAAAAGGGGACCAACAGAATTGCGTCCCAACCATCCTAAGGTGCAGCAGCTACCGTGTTTCCTGTCCAAGTTGTTGGTCCGGGCAGTCTCTCCCTTTCCCAAAAGGGGTGGACTTTGCACCGTTCAGAAACCCAATGGTTTGTCCCGGGCCCGAGAGGGAGAGTTCCAACCGATTTTTTTTCCAAAAAGGCAGTCCCAAAGCATTTCATAAATATGTAGAACAAAAAGGGTTTGGGTCAGTCCTTGAGCTTACCCGGGTTTTTTCCAAGGTGCCCCGGCACCGGGGAAGTCGGGCTTTTAACACGGTCGGGGCCAGTCCCTGCCCCTTTACGGCCCACTGGGGGGAATTTTTGTTTCCCTGCCCGGGCCCACACCAACAATTTTGAACAGGAGACCCGCTTCCCTCCACTTTGCCCAAATTTGTGGCTCCTGCCCCAAATTTTCCCCTCCTCCTCCTCCAGCCCCAACCACCTCTCACGTGAAAAAGAAACTGCTCCATCATACCAAAATGGTAGGGCCCCAGGGGTTGTACGCATTTCTCCCGGCTTCCATTGGCGAACAAAAGTCACACAGGGGAGAAACTCGGCCGGGCTCCGCTCATGCAGCAAGAAATCGTGTGGGGCATCCCGCCCCAAACCCTGCAAATGGAACCCGGTGACGGAACAATGGGGGGAACTTTGGGGGGCCCCGGGCGCTGCCCAAAGGGGGGGATGGGTCCTTTCCCCTGCAGGGCGCACGTTTTTCCAAACCGGGTTGGAAAAGGTTCCTGAAGTTTTTCCACAGATCTTCAGAAAAATTCTGAAAATGGAAAAGGAAACTGACCTTTTGGCCCCCACTTTTTTCCATTCGTAAAAAACCAGGAAAAACCCTCCTCGATTTGCAGGGGCAAAACCCGGCCCCCCCCAAACACACTCTGAAAACCCATGTTTCCCCCCCCGTTGGAATTTCCAGCCGCACTTTTGGACCGACTGTATTAAAAAAGGAAAAAGGCCCTTTAAAGATTTTTTTGATGATCCAGGCGGACAGGATAAATCCCCCGTTAACTTTGATGTCAAACCAGTGGCAGCTCCAATTTCTTTACAAAGCCCCTTTTGTTGAGGGGCCCTTTGAGGAGGCCACGTTATTTTTCAGTCGCCCAGGGCTCCCCGGGGGGGAAAAAAGTCATTTCCCCGCTTCATGTCCTGGGAAAAGAATTTTGAAAAATCTGTCTGGGGGAGGGGGCTGGAGAAGTGGCGGGCTACTCCACGGCCCCCATGATCCGCTGGGGACTGAAAGGAGGGAGAGGAGGAAGGGCATTGGGGCAGAAGCATTGTTTTGGTGAAATGATTTGGAATTTTTTTACCCAGGGACAAGGAGGGAGGAGCAGGAGCAGCCGGGGGAGGGAGAATTTGGGGATGAGGAAAACGAGGCCCCAATTACCCCCAAGCACCATGGCAGTAAACGTGGAGATGGAGGCAGGGGAGCCCCCCGGAGTCCCCTTGTGCAGAAAGGGCCCCCCTTTGCGGAAAAAGCCGGCTAGTGACAGCCGAATAGTCCGCATCCCGGGAAAGGGAAATTCCCCCCCCCCTGGCTCTCCACCCCATTGGACCCTCCTCTACCGGTTTTCCCCCAAAAGGAAACCCCTTTTTCCCCCCGCTATTGAAGGGAGGCAAAACTTTAAATACTATAGGGAAAAAACCCCGTAGTCCCGTTTGGGGCCCCTGCCTATGTGGGGCATCATCCCTTTTCTCCCGGGCGACCGGGGGGTTTCCCCAGCGCCACCCTACTACTCCCCCCGCGGCTTTCTGGGGGAAATTGGGGGGGGGGTAGGAGCAGTACCAGCTCCAACACAGCAACCTGGGTTTGGGTCACCGAAAGACAGCTTTTTCCCTTTACCCCCAAGTAGGGGGTAGATCGCCGCCCCACACAAGGGCCCCGGGAACCCCCCCCCTTCCCCGAACCAACAGGGGGGCCTACTTGGGACCCGCACTTTTTTGGGCCCCCCCCATTTTTGAAATCCGCTGGAAACTGGGGGAGCCAAACTGGATTTTGGCCCCCAAACTTGCCGAGTTTCCCAATGGAGAAGCGTCCGCCCGGCCAGTAGTGGGGCATCAAGCGGTGTTTCAGGCGGGGGGGCCATCTTTACCCCAAGAACAACCCGCTTGTCCACGGGAAATGGGGAACGAGACCTTTGTCAAATAACAGGGGGGGATCGGCCGGGATTTCCACACCCCAACCTTGCGTCAGCCCGGGTTCAAACAAACTCCTCACCCTATTCTGATGCTGCCACCCCCCGACCCCACACTGCTGACAGTTTCTCCATCTGCCTACCACCATTTTACCAGGGACGGGTTTTGCCACCAACCTCAACAGTCTGTCATTGTGCCCTCTATTACCCATGCGCTGCGCTGTGCTGGTGACGTACATCCACTGTTTTTTGTGCCACTCTCTGACCTCATGCTGCTGCTGCTGTTTTTGCGCAGGTCCCAACACGTGCCCATTGGGGCCACTGCCGACCTCATACTGCTGCTGCCTGACCTACACACTGTGTCTTTGTGCCACGTCTGCCCTCATCAGCTGCTTTGGCTGCGCCGGGGCCCTACAAAACCTGCAAGTGCCCTGTCTGCCCCTCATGCTGCGCTGGGGCTGCTGCCGTGACCACCATCTGTCATTGTGCCACTTCTGACCTCAGCTGCTGCGGGGCGCTCCCTGACCTACACACTCTGTCATTGTGCCACTGTCTTCCCCCTGCTGCGTGTGGACTGCGCCATGACCTAACACTTGCTTTGGGGGCCACCTTTTGGGCCTACTTCTTTTTTGCCACCCTAGAATGTCTTTTGGCCAAAGTCGACCCCTGCTGCTGCTGTACCTACACCTGTGTTTTTTGTGCCACTGTCTGACCTCATGCATCGCGTGCTCTGCCGTGACCTAACACTCTGTCTTTGTGCCACTGTCTGCCCTCATCCCTGCTGCTGTGGCTGCTGCCTGACCACACACTTTCCATTTGCCACTGTCTGACCTCATTTTCTGCGTGACTGTTTCCATGACCTACACACTTGTCATTGTGCCACTCTGTGCCACTTCTGTTTTTGCCACCTCTAAATGTCATTGGCCATTTTCCCTGACCTCTGTGCGCTGGGGGCTGCTGCCGTGACCTTTACACCGTGTCATTGTCCCACTCTGGGGCCTACTCCTTTTTTTTGCCACCTCCAAATTTAAATGTGCCACTGTCTGCCCTCATGCGCGCTCCTGACCTAAAACCTGTGTTTTTGTCCACTGTCCACCTCATGCTGTTTGCTTGGCTGCCAAGCCCTACACACTTGTCTTTTGGTCCCCTCTGGGGCCATCCTTTTTTTTCCCACCTCAAATGTCATTGTGCAATGTCTCCCCATCTGCGCTGCCGTGACCTCACACTGGTCTTGTGCCACTGCGACCTCATCTCTGCTGTGGCTCTCCCATGACCTACACACGTGCATTGTGCCACTCTGTGGGCCTACCCCCTTTTTTTTGCCACCTCTAAATGCATTGTCCACGTCTGCCCTGCTGCTGCTGCTGTTGATCCCGCCAACTCCACACTGTGTCATTGTGCCACCTTTGGTCTACTCCTGTTTTTGCCACCTCCAGAATGTCATTGTGCCACCTCTGACCTCATGCTGCTGTGGCTGCCGCCGACACCTCCACACTCTGTCACTGATGTTGCCAACCTGAGCCCTCAGCTTGTTTTTTTTCCAGCTGTCACGCCATGACTTTATCAGGCTACATTCCCCCTTCAGTGTTTTGGTCAGTTTTGCCCTCTTAAGTGACCAGGGAATTTTAGAGTGAAGCGATTCTGAGAGCGGCGGCAGTCATGTGCGTGTCATACTAAAACACAACATTGTATGAAGACCAAACCAAGCTCCCTCTGCATATTTAAGCATGGCACAACATTCTACAGCACCCTGCAGGATCTGTGCAGCCTGGAAATAGCTGTTTTTTAACGTGATTCATCCCGAAGTAATTCGGAACGAAGTTATTTTTGTCGGGAAATTCGGCGAAGTCACCGAATTGAATTTTTGAGAAATTCGCCCATCTCTAATTCTGGTGATACCAAAATTAGATAGTTTATTTATGTTTTACTGCTTTAAAAAAATAAATATATTTGCTTTGCATTGCCATAATCTGTGCCCAATCATTTTTTTGGTCGACTGACCTGTGTATGGGTTTGTTTTTTGCAGGGGAAAGTGATTTTATTGATAGAATTTTGAGGTACTTGCAACTTTTTTATTTCCGTTTTTGAGGAGGTGATGCATCCAAAAAGATGCAGTTGGTGCTGATTTTAAATAGGGTTCCATCTAAAATAGTTCATTTTGGCATGCATGGATGAGCTCACACAGTTTGATTAAAATTTGTTCAGAACCTCAAATTTTTATATACACCAGATAATGTAGATGCACTGGATTTAGTAGTAGTTTACGTCAAAATAATATTAGTAGTGTACTTTCAAATAATCCCTTTATTCACTGCTTGCATTTATCTTGCATTTGCACAGTGCTGCTGTGCTGTAGTCATGACAGTGTGCACCTGCACACGTTTGTCATGTTGTTTGGAGGTGCTGATTAATTTTCTTTAGGTTTCTATATATACAGTCCTTAACATTTAAATTGCAACACCAAGAAGAAAAGTCTTTGAATTATCAAAATTACAGAATCAATAGAAATTTTAATGAAAAACAAGTGATAAAGAATAGAAACAAAGGGCGACATGCACAAACGGGGCTGCGTCAGATATCTGCCGTCTTTATAGCCCGATATCAGGCACATCCCCATTCATACATTTTAAAATTTCCTGCACACCACTCCGCAGGCGGGACGCACTAGAACCGTAGTGAAGCTACATATTTGTAGCCCTGCTACGGCATTTCTGGGCGTATTACAGTTGGAACAGATATACCACTTTCAAAGTGGTATACACCATCCCAAACTGTCGCCCGAGTGCTAGAATACGCCTGATTTATGATCCACTGTAGAGCGGGTTAATAAATCAGGTGCATTCTACACTGATGTTAGGCGCATGAAATTTGACATGTAAACGCCAAATTTCATAAATGTCGCCCAAAATATTCAAAACATCTTTATTTATTAAATATTGAACATGAGTGCCATGTACAGGAACACATGCTCTTACATGCCTTGGCATGCTGTCAATAAGGTTATTAACCCTTTCCCGCTGTGGCCTATTTTTTTCCAGTTATTTTTTTCCTCCCCACCTTCCAAAAGCCATAATTTTTTATCGTTTTTTTCTACATAGTTGTATTAGGGTTGTATGAGCTGTATGAATACTTTTCAATAGTGCCAATGACAGTACAATATAATGTCCTGGGAAATCCAAAACAATTCTAATTGGGATGGAATGGGAATAAAAAAATCCATGATTGTGCCAGTCTTTTGAAGGTATTATTATTTGAGTTCACTGTTCGATATAAAGGAAATGTTATTTGTATTGTGCAGGTCACTAGAATTGCAGTGATATCAAATCTGTATAGTTTTTGCTATGTTCTAGTATTAAAAAATAAAAACATTCTCTATTTTATAACTTTTTGTTTTTCCATCCATTGACCTGTGTGATGGCTTGTTTTTTGCGGGCTGAGGTGTAGTTGTATTGGTACTATTACATATGAATTTTTGATAACTTTTAATTACAATTTTTTGGAGACATAAAGTAAACAAAAAAAACAAAATTTTGGCATTTGTGAAAATTTGGGCATTTGTGAATATTTTTTCATCTATGGTTTTAACTGTATGAGATAAATTATGTTACTTTGTAATGCATTTTTATGAACATGGACATACCAATTACGTGCAACTTCTTTATTTTTGTATATGTCAAATAGCAAATTTATTTATTTTCCAACAACCAAATTGATGCAACACTGAGCTGTTAGAGTACCTGAAATGAAGACTAGAGGGATGCATCTACTGTACAGTTTACCTAAATGGAACCTTCCTACAAGGAAGGGGTCTACCCACTTACCTACAAGGGACCTAACTACCTACCTGCAGCTTATTTAACTACCTCCCTGGGGACATCCTACTACTACTACTACTTGGTCTCTGGCTACCTGGGCTTTCCCATCTGCCTACATGGAGACAACATAACCTACATGGGACCTACCTACATACTTTACTTACTTGTGAACTACCTGTCTATCTGGAGATTACCTACCTACCTGGGGAATTGCCATCTTATAAATCTACTTTTGGTCTTGCCTGCCTACTTAACTACCTGGCACCTACCTTCCCAGAGCCCCTTCCTACCTACCTTGGGATTATCTGCCTGCCTACCAACCTGGATCCGTGCCTGTCTACCTTCCTGGGGACCTACCTGCCTACCTATTGGGGGTCCTGCCTACCTACCTACATTGGTTCCTTCCTACCTACCTATCTAGGCTCCTGTCTGACTATGAACCTACTTACTTGGAGCCTTGCCTAAATACCTAATTACCTGAGGCCTTCCCTCCTACCCACACATCTGAGGCCTTGCCTTCTTACCTATCTGCAGCCTTGCCTGCTGATTACTGTTTTTTGGTTTCCACTCTGGACTTGTTGGACTATATTGGACCAGAGTTGGATCTATTATAATAAAATAGTCAATGAGGGATGTTACTGACTAGTGTTTATTTACAAATTGTAGTGGGATTTGATTGCTAGCAGTATCATGGTGATATGCATGGTGTGGTACTTGCTCTTTGTATTATTTAGTAACTGTTTGACTATATTAAGAAGTACTGGTAAAAATGTTTTTGGACATGGGTGGGCGGCATTCAAATTATCTTTTGGGGCCCCTTTTTTTGGGGCCCAACACTTTTTTGCGCCCTAGGTTTGGGGAAGAAAATTCCAATTTCATTTGCAGAGCAAATGGTTTCACTGTGTCCTTTTTTTTCCCAATCACATGATCCTTCCATTCCGAGGTTTGCCTTTGCACATCTTGCTGTCATTCCAGTTCATCATTATTCTCCCCCACCACCAGGAATACATACGGGTTTACAAAAATTTAACATCCTAAAATCGGGGCCCCTAGACACATAGCAATCTGCCGGGGTAATAAACCAAGGTGTCTCAAATCAAGAATCCTGATCATGTGGTGATAACTGGTACGTCGATGAATAGGAGGCATAGCACAAATATACCACACTACTTGATATGATTTTTGAGGTCCTTATGCCTCCCACATGCCATAGAGAAAGGGTTGCGGGAAAAATTTTAATCACTTGTGACATCGGAAATTTTTTTGGAATTTGCAAAACCCCAATAACTAGATGGCGAATCGATTCTAACGAAGGGGTTTTCCGTTAGAATTTCAGGAAAATTTTCCGGTTTTCGGAAAAAGTCGAACTTTGGGGTACTTTCAGGGGGAACAAAAGGGGTTTTTTTTAAATTGATAAAAGGGCTGCAGCACTTGCGCTACAGGGGGCCAAAGCACTCGGGAAAAAAGGGGCATAGCCGCATGACATTTTCAAGATGAAGCCAATCAAAAACCAGTGGGTTTCTTGACGTCACCCGCACTATATAACCCGGGCGGACCCCCGGGGAGCTCACACTCCTCTACTGTCCCAAATCGGGGAAAAGGGTTTCCCCCGCGGCTGATAGCTCTTACTGAAAAATTGATTTTTAACAGCGATTTTGTGGGGGTCTCAGCTTGTCCCCCAGAGACTTTTCTTTTAATTTTCTATTTTCAAATTTTTTTTGGGGTATTGGATCTAAAATCCAGTGTGCTTTCCACTGCAGCTGCTATACATTCAATTCCAAGTGGGTCTAAGCCATTTTCCTTGGTATTCATTTAAAGAAACACTTTTTTAACAATAAAAATACCACTTCATTTTTGGGCTCCCTAAATTCAAATTGGGGAAATTTTAAAATTTTCCCGGGGGTTTTTTTTAAAAGCGTTGTTTTGCGGGTGGCAAACCCCAAAAAAATTGCCCTTTTTCAACCCAAAATATATAAATTTTTGTTGTGGGGCTTAAAAAACCCACGAAATTGTAACACGTTTCAAAGCTACTAGTTTGGGGGCTAAATTTTTTGGGCGAAATTTTAAACTTCCGGGGGTTTAATTAAGCTTTGTTTTGCTGGTGTGCGGGAAAAAAAATAAACCGTTTTTTTTTAAAACCCCAAAAATTTATACATTTTTCCTGTACCCCTAATTAAATTTTCCAAGGTTAATTAAGCCTTTTTGTGTTTTTAAAATTTAGTAAAACACACAGTTTTTTTAAAAACGACACATAAAGTTTTTTTTTTCCTTTCCCCATTTGTGGGCGAAATTTATACCCAAAGGGGTTAACCCAAGCTTTTACGGGTTTTCTTTTGGGGAGTCAAAAACGGGGTGTATTTTTAAATCATATACAGATACATCACCCAAACAGTGCCCTTTTACATTTTAGAACAAAAAAGTATGTCAAAAAGAGAGATGGCGGGCTCTGCACCTCGAGGGGCCCAGTGGCACAAAACATTCCGGAACGGGCCCCCGGGTTCCAGCACAGAAAGGGGGGACGTCGCAGCGGGGGCCCTGGGTGGGGCCCCAAACTCCCGGGCGTCATCAAAGGGGCCGTGTGTTTGTTCAGCACCCAAGGGTTCTTAAATTGGGTTTGATTTAGGCCCACCTCTTCCTCCCAGATGCATCGCCCAACCCCAGCCAAGATTCGGGGGAACCCTCAGACAAAACCCCTTAGTTGGCAGGGGCCCGGAGCGGGTAAAGCGGGCCCTCACCTGTCCCCGGGCCCCCTCTGCCCATCCGGTTTCCCCCCAGCCAGAGATCTCCCTATGGGTCGGGGCCTCAGCGCCACTATATAGCGAGGAGAACAATTAGAGGGGGCAGTAGAAGCAACTTGGCACGAAGAAAGGGGGGCCAATATCGCCTGTTTCTTGCAGTAGGCGGCAAAGTAAAGAGGGGGAGATTGGCAGGGAGGTCAGGGTTGTGAGAGGCAGCCTGGGCATCCCAAAAGACCGGTAAGGGGAAGACAGTGACGATAAAACACAAATAAAATGTTGATATACCCCCCCCACCTGGGAGCCGATGAGGAAAAGGTTTTCATCATCGTCGGGAAAAGAGGGGTCAGTTTGCCCCGGTCGGCACAGCGCACCCAGCAATTTTGGTCGGGGGTGGCCGTGAGTCAGCAGGTTTGGCAGCAGTTGAGGTCGGGGGCCAAGCGGCCCCGGGGGAAAAAGAAACCCCCCTTCGCAGGTCCAAGAAAGTAGCAGCACAGGGGCTCAGCGAGGCAAACGGCGGCCCGTAGTCACCAAAGGGGGGAGGGGTTGGCGGTAAAATCCGTTCCCGGGGGGTGTGGGGAGTTCTTTGCTAAGACACCGGGGGAGCCAATAGGGTATATTTAGAATCTGTGGGCAGAAAAGTGAAAACGTGGCCAGGGGGCTAAGTTGGCACCAGGCCCTGCGTCAACACAAAGCAGCTTTACCATCCGGGGGCCGGGGGGAAACAGGTTTTTAGATGTGGTGGTCCATCCTGCCGCCGCAGCAACAGCACAGCAGGCGCAGTGGGGATGCCCTGCCATTTTCAGGGCCCGTCAAGGCCCCCAAAACCTCTGCCGAAGGGAGCTGTTTCCCTTTGACATCTCTCCCGGCCAGATGCCCTGCTCCTCGCTACTCATGGGGCCCCGCAGTCGTTCAGCAGGCGATTGCAAAGAACAACAGTAAAGCGTCCCCAAACCCTCCTAAAGGGGCAGCAGCGACCGTGCTCCTGTCCAATTTTTTGGTACCGCAGTCCCTCCCCTTTTCCCAAAAGGTGGACTCAAAAACCGGTTTTAGAAAAACTAATGGGTTTTGCCGAGCCGAGATGGAGAGTTTTCCAACCGTAATTTAAATTTTCCAAAAAAGGGAGTACCCGCACTTTATAAAAAATGTAGAACAAAGGTGGGTCAGTCCTTGAGCTTATCGGTTTTTTTTCCAAGCTGCCCCGGCAGCGCGGGCGTCGGGGCTGTAACTATGGTCAGGGCCGTACATGTCCATTTTCGGCCCACTGGGTTTAATGTGCTTCCCCGCCCACCAAACCAAAAACTTGGGGCAGGAACGCTGCTTTTTTCCTCCACTTTTTCAAACTGGGTGCACCGCCCCAAAAGTCCCCCCTCCTCCCTTCCTTCCCCCCACCACCACCATCTCACCTCCACAAAATACTGCCCATCAAACCCCATGTGGTGCACAACGGTGTCCCGTAGTTTTTAACACCTGGCTTTCCTCGGCGAAAAAAAGTCACACAGGGGGGAACGCCCGCGTCATGCAGCAAGAAATCGATTTTTTTCCGTTTCTCCGCACCAAGCAAATCAAACCATGTGACGGACAATGGGGGGAACATGGGGGCCCCCCTGCACCGAGGAGGATGGTCCATGCGCCCTGCATGGCGCACGTGTTCAAAACTGGGTTTTGAAAAGGGTTTCCCGAAGTCTTCCACCGAAACTTCCCGAACATTTTGAAAAAGGCCCCGGAAAAATGTGCCCGCACTTTATCCCCTTCGTACAAAGCCCGGAACACCCCCCTCGGGGTTGCAGCGGCAAAAAAGGCCTCCCCCAACACCTCTGATATGCGATTTTCCCCCCCGCGGAAAAAACCCCCTGCACATTGGGGGAACCCGGCTGTTGAAAAAGAGAAAGGCCATTAACCCATTTTTTTTAAAGAAACCCCGGCCCGACAGAAGTACTCCCCTGTGTAACTTTGAAGTCCCGCCAGTGGGAGCTCATGCGTGACCCCCTGCCGTTTGTTGAGGCCATTCGAGGAGGCGACGTTATTTTCAGTCACCCGGACTTTCGGGATGAATAACATCATTCCCCCCTTTATGTCCCGGGAAAAGATGGTGAAAAATTTTGTCTGGGCAGGGGACGGAGACGTGGGCCCCACCACAATTGGGCCCCAAATGGTAAAAAGGGGGAGGGGGGGGCAAACAAAACAACCCAAAAAGGGGTTTTAAACCCCCCAACCAAGGGGGAAGCAACAACCCCAGGGGGGGGAGAGAGGGGACTGGGTGACCCCAAAAAACCTCGAAAAAAGAAATCAAGGGCCCTGGGTTCCTTTTAGATAACAATGGGTTTTTTGGAGGCAGGAAAAATTGCAAAAGTTTGGTTTCCCCACCCAAGTACCTAAAAAGGGAAATAAAAAAGGGAAAAAAAGAAATTTAATATTGGGGAAAACCCCTAATTAAGGCGCCCCCCACTCCCCCTCACCAACCCCGGGGGCCCCCACTTCAACAAACTACCCCGGGGCAAAAACATAAAACCCCCGCCCATATAACCCCCAAAAATGGGACCCTTATAAGGGGGGCGCCCCGATAAAAAAGGAACCGGGGAGGAAACATAGGGCCCATTGGGGCAGGAAGACCCTAGTTTTTAAAAACCCCAAATCCCCCAAAAAAATGTGGGGAAAAAAACCCGGGCCAAAAAAAACCCCCCCCCTTTAAAACCAAAAAGGGTTAAAAAGGGGGGGGCCCAAAAAAAAAAAGGGGCCCAACCCCCCCGGGGGGTTGGGGGGGAAAAAAATTGGGGGGGAAAAGGGGTTGGGGGCCCAAAAAAAAAAAGGGGGTTTTTTTGGGGAAAAAGGGGGGGGGAAAAAAGGGGGAGGGGGGGGAAAAAAAAAAAAGGGGGGAAAAAAGGGAAAAAACCAAAAAGGGGGGAAACCCCGGGGGCCCCATTTTTCCCCCCCCAAAAATTTTTTTTGGGGGCCAAAAAAAAAACCCCCGGGGGGGGAATTTCCCCCCCCCTTTTGGGACCCCCCCCCAAAAAAAACCCCCCAAAAAAAAAAAAGGGAAAAAAAAAAAAAGGGAAAAACTAAAAAAAAAAAAAACCCCCGGGGGCCCCCCTTTTTTTAAAAGGGGGGGGGGGGCCCCCCAAAAAAAAAAAAATTTTTTTTTAAAAAAAGGGGGGGGGGGGGAAAAAAAAAATTCCCGGGTTTTAAAAAGGGTTTTCCCCAAAGTAAAAAAAAAAAAAAATTTTTTTAAAAATTTTTTAAAAATTTAAAATTAAAAAAGGGAAAAAAAAGGGGGGGGGGAAAAAAAAGGTGGGGGGGAAAGGGGGGAAAAAAAAAAAAAAAGGGGGAAAAAGGGTTTGGGGGGGGGGGGGGGAAAAAAAACCAAAAGGGGGCCAAAATATGGGGGGGGAAAAAAAAAAAACAGGGGGAAAAAGGATTTTTTTTAAAAAGGGGGGGTTTTAAAAGGAAAAAATTTTTTTGGGGAAGGGAAAATTTAAATTTTTAAAATTTAAAATTTAAAAAAAATTTTGGGGAAAAAATTTTTTTAAATTTTTGGGGGGGGGGGAAAAAAAATTTTAAATTTTTTTTAAATTTTAAGGGGGTGGGGTTTTTAAAAAAAGGGGGGAAAAAAAACCCCTTTTTGGGGGGTTTTTAAATTTTTTTTTGGGGTTTTTTTTTTTCCCCCCTTTTTTTTTTGGGGCCAATTTACCCAACCCCCCCCCCCGGGGGTTTTTTCGGGGCCTTTTTTTTCCCCCCGGTCCCCCCCCCCAAAATTTTTGGCCGGGGCCCCTAAACCCTTTGGGGTTTTCCCTAAATCGGGGCCCTTTTTTTTTCCCCTTTTTTTTTTGGTTTTAAACCCCCTTTCCCCAACCCCCTCCGGGGGCCCCCCTTTTGGAAACCTGTTTTTTTTTTTTTCCCCCCCCTTTTGGCCCCCAAAACCCCCCCCCCCCCCTTTTTTCCCCGGGAAAAAATTTTTTCCCCCCAAATTTTTTTCCCCCTTGATCTCATGGGGGTCCCCCCCCAAATTTTTTTTTTTTTTTTGGGGGGTTTTTCCCCTGAAGGGGGAAATGTGGGATTAATTTTAAGGGAAGAATAGGGGGAGGGGAAAGAAAAAAAAATGTAAAAATTTTGGAGGGAAAGGGAAATAAACCCGGAAATTTTATTTTAAATCTTTGGGAGGGAATTTAACCCACACTCTGCCCAAAGTGCCACTTATGCCTCATCCCGGGGTGCGGGGTTTTCTTTCCCGGGTAAACATCCACACGTGTCATTGGGGCCACTGTCGGGCCCTTTAAAGGCTGTTTGCTGTGGCTGCTGCCATGTCCTCCACACTGTTTTTTGGGCCCATGCCTAACCCTCATCCCTGCTTCCCCGTGACCCCCTTCCCTAAATCTTGTCCCACTCTGTGGCTTCCTCCTGTTTTTCCACCCCCCCAGAATTTTCTTTGGGCCACTCCCTAATCTCATGCTGCTGCGGCCCGTGCCCTCCACACGTGTATTGTGCCACTCTGTGGCCTAATACTTTTTTCCCCCTCCAAAATGCATTTTTGCCATGCCTGACCTCATACTCCCTGCCCCCGGGGACCTCCACCCCTGTGGTGTTTTGTGCCACCCCTTGTGGCCTAATACTTTTTCCACCTCCATAATGTCATTGTCCCACTGCCTGATCTCAGGGCTGCTGCTGCCCGGACCTCCAACTGGTAAATTGTCCCACCTGTGGCCAAAATACTTTTTTGGGGCCGCCTCAGAATTATTTTTCCACTGCCTGACCTCAAAATGCTGCCGCCGTGACCTCCAACTGGGGTGATTGTGCCACTCGGGCCTAATACGTTTTTGCCGCCTCCAGAATTTCTTTGGGTCCACTCCCTTTGCTCATGCTGCTGCGGGCCCGTGACCTCCACACGTATCTTTGGGTGCCACTTTGTGGCCAATACTGTTTTGCCCCCTCCAGAATGTCATTTTTGCCACTAACCTGATCTCATGCTCCCTGCTTCGTAAACCTCCCCCCTGTATCATTGGCCACTCTGGGGCCTAATCCTTTTTTTGCCCCCCCCAGAATGTCTTTGGGTGCCACGCCTGATCTCATGCTGCTGCGGGTCGTGACCTCCAAAATGGTGATTTTTTCCCCTTTCTGGGGCCCTTTCCTGTTTTTGCCCCTCCAAATGTCATTGGGGCCACTGCCTGCCCTCATACTCCCCCCCGGGCCGTGACCTCCCCTTTTGGTATTGTGCCACTCGGGGGCCCTTTACTGTTTTGCCCCCTCCAAATGTCATTTGCCACTGCCTGACCTCTGCTGCTGTGGCCCTCCCCGCCCCGTCCAAAACCTTTCCGCCCTTTTCCCAAAATTCTTTTTGCCACCCTGAGCTCTCAGCTTGTTTTTTTTCCCGCTTTTGCTGGCATGACTTTATCAGGGTACATTCCCCTTTTATTTTTTTTTTTAGTTTTGCCCTCTTTAAATGCCCAGGGAAAATTTTAAAACTGAAGCATTCTAAGACGGCGGCAGTACCCGCATGTCAACTAAAACACCCCATTTTTGAAGACCAAACCCAAACTCCCCCGCAATTTAAGCATGGCACAACGTTCTACAGCACCCTGGGAGGGCCTGGGGCAGCCTGGAGATAAACTGCTTTTTTTAAAGCATTTTGTGCCGAAATAATTCCCGGGAAAGAAACCAAAATTTTTTTCTGAAAATTCGGGGGAAATGACCCCAATCGAATTTTTTGAAATTCGCCCCCTCCTAACCTAATCAAATTTTAAAAATCTGCAATCTTTTCAAAACCCAACACAATAAAAAAAAAAAAAATACATATTTTTCTTGGAGTTGTACTTTATCACCTAACTGATTAATGCCGGCTGCATTATACACAGGAACTTGAAGCCTGTGCATACATATATTTAAAGAGAACCTGTCACATAATTTTTGCCCCCCTTGCTGAGGACACACAAATTTGTGACAGAAATTGCTGTTTCCAGCGCTGTGCCCCCTTTTTAAAATAAAAATGTTGTATTTTTTTAGGGTCAAACCTGCATTTTTTAAGGAAAAAAAGTCCCTTTAAAGGGGTTTTGCCACAATCTCATTTCATACCTCCTACATCCAGCTCTTCAGCTCTGTGTGCTCAGAAGGTGGCGTGTGTGATTTGCTTGAATTGCATATCATGTGACCAAGCAGGATGACATCACCAGGCCTTTCCTCTCTGTAGTCAAAGAAAGGTCTGTTTATGTAAAGCATTGTGAGTAGCTGAGAGGTAAAGTTTTTGCCTCCAGGCACAGGGGTCCTAGGTCCAAATCCCTGCAGGAACCAAACCTGTGTTTTTTTTCCTCTTTATCGATGCACATACCTCATTGAGTTTTTTTTATTTATTTATTTGTACTGTTTGACTAATTACTAAGGAATACAGAGGACGGTAGTAGAGTGACAGCACCTGGGGTTTGAACACTCAGTAGCTACCTGAGAGGAGAAGTGATGTCTGAGTATGCCTGACCAGGAGTGAGGAGCTCTCAGCCCTGGTCATATCCCCTGGAGGTGTAAACAATGGATCACTAAAGGAGCAGCTAAAACAAAAACGGTACAGAATTTTTAATAATGATGAATGGTGAAAATGTTTGTTACTTCATTTGCAAGCTTCCCACGTCAATTTTACGTCATGGCAAAACTCCTTTAAAGAGTCAGTTTTTTTCATTTCCCGCCAACCTTAGGCTAGCCCCGCCCACCTCAACTGATAAACCTATTACTTTGAATAGGTAGAAACATGTGAATAACTGTCAGTGGATGGGGCTAACCTTTGGTGGGCGGGGCTAACACCTGCTCATGAATAAGATTTGAGCATTAAATGCTCTAAAACTACAGTATCTTACAGAATAAGGCTATGTTCACACGGCTAATTGCAGGGCGTACAGTACCCGTTAAGCTACACATAAAAGATACACACACACATATATATTTGATCTTTAGCTTAAATATATAAATATTTAATGTGTAGCTGATTTCTGTATCATATATGTGTATCTTTCATCAGTAGCTATTTTCTGCTCAGTACCCATGACTGTTGGAAAATAGCTAAGGCACAGGGCTAAATGCATGACCCTGAAACACCACTGTATATCTAGTATGCACAGGCTTCAAGCTCCTGTGTATAATGTAGCCGGCATTAAGCAGTTGAGTGATGGAGTACAACTCCAGGAAAAATATTTATGTATTTTTCATTGTGAGTGGTATAAAGAATGCAACATTTTTAAATGTATGTGACAGTTTCCTGCGACACACTTAGAAATGTATCCTTTTGGGGTTATGTCAATAATAATGAAAGTAGTGTATTTTTACAAGAGAATGATCTTGACACTGCAAAACAAAACATTTCACTTCAAACTGTAATGCCTGGCATAGTACTTATACGGAATAACTGCTGGATTATCAGAATAGCATCAATGGTGTCCCCACTTATCTCGCTCTTGTTTTATGCTCATACTTTACTGTGTTTTGCTATTAACTGATGCATTGAATGTAGTGAAAGAAGAAATGTCAGGAGATGAGGATGAAATATTAATAGTCTCAACATGATATGAATGTACAATTTGCAGTCACAGTTGGTGATTGACTATCAAACAGTCTCACTGTCAATTTAATAAACCTGTGGCACTGCTCTTACTTATGATATTAATGGAATTTATCATACCGTGAGATGTTGTTAAAGAGAACACACCACTGTAGTGAAATAGGATGGAACTGAAAACAAGTAGATCATTACTATCATAAAGGGGTGTTCCCACCATAGAGTCTGATAGCAAGTTGCTAGGATATGCCATGGAAGTATGGCTAGAGTATGGTTTGAGTCACAATTCTGGGACCCACGCCTATCTCAGGACAGGCCCCCAAATGTTTGTTTGTACTAAATTCTCCACTTTGTTCTATGGCAATTCTGAATACAGGTGAGCATTGTGTTTGGCTTTGCTTGGAACACCCATAGAACAGAATGGAGAGTTGTGCGCAAGCAAAAATGCGGGCTAGATTTTGTTTAGGTAGGACAAATTTTGTTTAGCTGGTGTAGATGTGGGATGCCATGGAAGATTGGACAAGGAAACATTCAACAGGACATTTTCTGATTGGACCCACAGTTTAGAGCCAGTGTGATTAAAACCATCAGGCATCCTTACTGAGACAAATGCTAAAAGGCCTGAACATCAAGCAGGGCTAGGCCATCCTAATATTTCACCCTAAACAGGGTAGTATGGGTATTTTTTGGCCTCCCTTGAGCCCAAACAAATATGGTTAATAATTCATTAAAGAAATGAAAATAGAATATGGGAGGGATAGTTTGGAAAAGGTAACGAAGGCAAGGAAATATGTATTTTTAAAAATAAAAAAATCTATCCCATTTCAAAAGGTGGATCATAAACCTTTGCAAAATCGGCTGAAATATTTACTCCTAACTATTTAAAAAGGGTTGGGGCCCAAGAACTTTTATCAATATTTTTTATCAAATTTTCCACAATTTGAACCTGTTGCTGACCATCTGTTGACTATATAAATCGGGCAGTAGTTGTGTATCTCTTCCCTGATGTACTGGAAACTTAGGGCAACATGTTTTAAAAAAGGTGATGCCAGTTTTAAAACGCATTAAATGAATGTGTAGTGCGCCCGAAGGTATGAACCTATCATATGTGGTTTCATAAATCTAGCGTGTGGTATGCTTTTCATAGCATAGCATTGCATATCTTAGGTACAGAACTTAGGCGCTAGCATATTTGAGGCACATATCTTAGGTACATTCAAAAATGTCCTGCCTGGTGCAGACTGCACCAACTTTTTAAGACTGTTTATATACACTTGGGTTACAACAGTTTTTGGTGCAAAATAAGCCCAAAAAATTCCCCCAAAATCCACATGTTACCCTTTTTGTCACTGTGCAAGAGGAAAGTCGGCCGTCAACGTTTGGGTTCTCCTCTGAGTTTATTGCCATCCCTTACCTCCCAATTGCTAAAGGATATTTTGATGCATAAATTACATTGACATGCAAGTTTGGATGTCTTTTACATTTATTTTTAAAATATAATGGCACAGTTACATTGTGCGTCTGTGCCATGATATTTCTCTGCAAATAGCAGAACTATGTGCTTTTTTTCCTTCACTTTTAAGCAGTTCTGCTGCCAGTTGATGGCCATTAGACCACAAAACCAGACCAGATGGTGCTGAAAACTTTTTTTTTTTTTGTGCTTGTGTTTTGGATGCATGACTAAATCCACTGTACAACTTAATTGTGTAGAAATGCCTTTCTCGTTGTCTGTTAAAGCATTCTCATCTCAGACATGTATGGCATATCTACATGACGTGATATAAATGTTTTATAGGTGTGGGTCCCACCTCTGGGACCTGCACCTATCTTGGGATTTTAGGTCCTTTTACCCCATCCTCATTCAATGTGCAGGTCTCTCTTCATTTGAATGGGACAAACTTGCTCGGTTGTACTCCAAACTCCCATAAAACAGAACATAGAGATGTTCTCTGTAACCACAGCATATGCAAGTATGGGGGAGGGGTTTAGGGAACCCCTGTTCTTGAAATATATTTGAGTTGGGGATGTGGGACTCACTCCTATTAGACAATTGTGCCATATTTTGTCATTATGCCATAAATGCCTGAAATAAGAACACTTAGGTCACACTTTTGCCATATAGGTCACATATGTCAAGCCCTTTTTATTTAAAAAAAAAAAAAAAAGTTTGCATAAATTTGCCAATTATCTCGCAGTTTTACATGTAAAACTAAAATATTACAGGTCGCATAATGCAGGTAATTGTAAGTTTGTTATAAACCAGGTCAAGCCTGAAAACTAGTGTTGTGCATTCTTTGGCCATCGTATCGGTCAGGTCGAAGCCGACCATCATGACAAGATATCGATGGTCGATGGAAATTATGATCGTGACCTTTAAAGTCTAGGGGAGAGCAACAACACCTTCATTCTTACATCCAAACAGGGCGGAGAAGCTAATTTAAAACATCCACAACATAA
This sequence comes from Phyllomedusa bahiana, assembly GCA_025379985.1. NCBI lineage: Eukaryota > Metazoa > Chordata > Amphibia > Anura > Hylidae > Phyllomedusa > Phyllomedusa bahiana. The sequence continues at coordinate 14,029 of JAODAL010042588.1, read as the reverse complement.
AATTTGAAAAAGGGCTACACTTAGGAAACACACTTGGGTTTAAAAAAAGCCACAAAAAAAAATCACAGACCATTCACTATCCCGCTTGTACCACAGCATGACCCAAAAACCTGCATGACCCAGCCACAAATTTAAAAAGTCCCCAGAAGCAGTATGATTTGAACCACATTTTACTTAACTGGACATTGAATACCCTGTCCGGGAACCGCATACCCCAAACCTCATGACCCCCACATTTAAAAAGTGCCAAAAAAAGGAGTCTTTCAACCACGATTTTAGTTTCACTGGACATAGCTACCCCCTGTCCGGGGCCACAGCGGCCCCCAAACCTGCAACCCCAAGTTTAAAAAGTCCCGGGAAAAAGGATCTTTCCCCACCATTTTAGTTTCACTGGACATTGACTATCCCTTTTCCTGGGCCATACATAAAACCCCAAAACTTCCCATGCCCCCAATTAAAAAGTCCGGAAAAGGATCTTTAAACCACCTTTTTATTTCACTGGACAATACTGCCCTGCCCCTGGAAGCGCTTGCCCTCCATATAGTGCGGACCAATTGAGCTTCACTTGAAATACTGGTGTTAACGCTCCGTTCCACCCAGGTCCCTTTTTTTTGGGGCATTTTTTTTCTCTTTTCACTCAACTGCTGAGGAAATTGTCTCTGTACTTTTTTTCTCTTCCTGCTCCATACCCATTCCTCTAAAAACTTACATCGGGGTAAATTTTTCCTGTACCTCCCTTGTACAATTCAAGGAATGTTTTTACCACATTTTGACAGCAAGTTTTTTTAGATTTAAAATTTCTGAAAACTTTTTAAAAAAGGAGGAATCCCACCATGTCTTTGTTTCTCTTTTTTTAAATTTTATTAAATGGTTTTCTCAATACAGGGATTGATACTAGTTAAAGATCTTTTCAAAAACAAGTCATTTCAATATGGGTTCCATTAACATGCCACCTTTCCTGTTTCTGAAGCACCATCACCCTTGAGCCACCTTTACAATTGTGAAGAACAAATGTCTGTTAGAAACAACATTTTTTTAAATGGACCTGTAGTATAGCTGCATCACAGCAAAATCCCCCCCAAAAATTCAAAAAATGACCTCTGACCACTTTGGACAATTTTGAAGAACAAATGTCTGTTAGAAAAACAATTTTTTTTTAAAAAGCACCTGTAGTAAAAGCTGCATGTCACAGCAAAATGCCCCCAAAAATTCAAAACAGACCCTTTAGCCCCTTTGGACAATTGTGAAAAACAAAGTTTGTTAGAAAAAAAAATTTTTTAATAGGACCTTAGTATAGCTACATGTCACAGCAAATGCCCCCAAAAATTTAAACATACCCTTGAGCCACTTTGGACAATTGTAAGAAAAAAATTCTGTTAAAAAAAAAAATTTTTTTTTAATAACCTGTAGATTGCTGCATTTCAAAGCAGCATGACCCAAAAAATTATAAAAAGACTTTTCAGTCACTGTTAAAAATTTTAGGAAGAAATGCCACTTAGAACACATTCTTTCCAAAGCACCAGATTATTGCTGTATTTTCACACAAAAACCCCAAAAAATTATAAATAGACTCTCAGCCACATTAAAAAAAATTTTGAGGGAGAAATGCCCCCTTAAAACCCCATTTCTGTTCAAAAAAACCATGTTTTCTGTACTCACAGCAACAACCCCCAAAAAAATATAAATATACTTCTCACCCCCATTAAAAATTGTAGGGGGAAAAAGCCACTTAAAACCACATTTTTTGTTCCCAAAGGGCCCATAAATTATGCTGTATCTCACACAACATGACCTCAAAACCATTGACAATGCGAAAACTTCTAAAGATAAAGTGATAAATTGAAAACGGTGTTGTCATAAGCGTCTTTTTCGCCCCCCAAACCCCAAAAACGTTTTAAAAAGAAAAAAAAATAAAAAAATTTTCTTTTAAAAAAAAGTTTTCAAAGGGGCCTTTTGTTTTGAAAAAGGAAGTAACCGCAACTAAATGGGCAATTTGAAATTTAACAAATGAACGTTTTAGTTTCGGAAAACCGTTTTTGAAAATCAATTTTGGGGGCCCTTCGGTGACTAATTTGTTGCTTTGTTGAAAAAATGGCTGGACACTGCGCACATGGGCAAAAGCAAACCCCCTGGGAGGAAGAAAGGCATAGCCGCATCTGTCAAGGTGGGCCAACAAGACCGGGGGTTCTGTGGACATCCCGCCACAAAAAAGGGGGCGGAGCCGGGCACAAAACTCCCCCAAAGCTTTAGGGGAAGGGGGCCCGGCGGGGCCTTTTTCTAAAATAAATTTTTTTGGGTAAATTCCCTTTTACTGGTTTAATTAAGGTCTTTTTGCTGGTTGTCCCTGACCCCAAGAAACCGCCTTTTTAATACGAAAAAATATAAAAATTTTTTCCTGTACCTTTAATTCACAACAAAGGTTAATTACAACTGTATCTCTTGTTGTGTGGCTAGAAAACACGAAAATTGTAACACGCTAAAAAAATTACTATTTTGTCCGTCTCAACCCCTTTGGGGGAAAATTTACATCCGGGTTTTAAGCGTTGTGTTTGCTGGGGGTGCTGAAAAAAATAAACCGCTTTTTCAATCCCAAAAATATATAAATTTTTGGGGGGGCGGGCTTCCCCAACGGGGAGTGCAAGGGTTTTTTTAAAGTGAGCTCGGGTCCTGGTTTTTTAGTAAAAAGGGGGGAAAAAAAAAGCCAAAAGGGACCCAACGGCTAAAAAAAAAAAGTAAAACCCCCTTTGGGGCTCTCCGGGAAGACAGTGTCCCCAAACCTCAAACATTTCGCCCGCCCCGCGGAGCGCAAAAGGGAGTGGAGTATGCTCACGGGACCCGGGGCGCCCATCTTTGCCCCCAGGGGAGCTAAGCGGGCGCCAAAAAGGAGCCGGCACCCTTTGGCAAAAACCCCCCGGCCACAGAAGCCCCCCTCGCCGAACGGAAAAAATAGGGCCCCAGGACCGAGGCGACAGGGGGGAAAGGGACACCCAGGAGCGGGATCGCTGGGGGAAGGAAGAGGGGAGAAACCCCCGGGGAACCCCCCGCCGCAGCTGACCCACGTGCCCGGGGCCGCCCCCGGGACTAAAAACACGGCCTCACCGAGGGACTGCAAAGGGGCTGCAGACTCTCCCTCAAAGCCCAACACATGGGGAGCAGAGGGGAAAACCATCGGGACGCCGGGTGTTTTCTCCCCACAGCGGCGCAGTGAGAAACCCGCTAGCACCCCTGACGGGAAAACAGACGGGCCCGTGGGCCCTGCGGCCCTACCCCCAAAATCAGGGGGGCCCCAGCAAAACCCGGGAAAAGTCGAAACCCCCCGCTCCCAGGGCCCGAGGGACGCAAAGGGCAGCAGGGACTTTATAGACAGGGGGGCCATACTCCCCCCTTCATCCTCTATATCCTCTTTTTCCGGCCCCCCTTTGAGGATTTTGGGGCCCGAGCCCCACTCGGGGGCACACAAAAGGGGCCCCAAACGCCTTAACCCTCACGGGGAAACCCTTTGCACCTAAAGGGGGCCGTATCGGGGAACCCACACCCTATGCCCCCCCAAACTCCCCCGGCCCCTTTCCCCGGTTTCCTGTGTGGACTATCTCCCTCCACCTACCTGGGAAACCCAGGGGGGCTATCACACCCTTAAAGGGGAAAACCCGGGACCCAACAGCGCTGCCCCTCCTACCTTTTTAAAAGTGTTTCTGACAGCCATGGCCCGGGAGCGAAAACTTCCTGGAAACCAAAACCCCCGGAACCCGGGCCCAAAGCAAAATATCACTCAGCTTCAAACTCAAGTCCCAGGACTGCAACATTTTTTAAAAGCTTTTCAAACCCCCCATAGCGGGATTTAAAAAAACCCCTCTCTTACACTCAAGACCCCTTTCACCAGAACTTTGCTAGATCATTTTGGATGATTTAGAAAACAAAACGGGGGCGAAAAAAACGTCCAGCCCCCGGGGGCTACCAAAAATCGTGAAACCCCAAGATTCCTGAAAAGGACTCTTACTAAACTTTTTAACTCCACGGGGCCCCCAGAGGGGAAGGGGGCACATTGAAATTGATGGGGCCAAAAGGGTTTTGAGACCCCCCCAACCCTTGACGTCAAAAATCCTCTTAAATTGATTTTCCCGTAACTTTAATTTTTCGATCAAAGAGGGGGATCATGAAAAAAGCGAGACGGGGCCCCTAACTTGACATCCCGAAGGAAAAAAAATATCTTTCTTTCCTGACCTCTCTAGAGAAACCCTGAACCCCAGTTTGGGCATTTAAAACCTTTCTTTCGTTCTGCAAACCCCCAACCCTACAGTATAGAGGGGGTTTTTCCCAAATTCCCCCTCCGGGTTAACGTCGTGGTGTTTAAATCTTTTCTGCCCAAACGCCACAGCCTCCCGACCTTTTAAAGGACACCCCCCGACCTCCCAAACCATACCTCTCCAAAGGATCTCCCTTTTTTCGTCTCCAAACATCGTAAACGCCAGGGGCCCGGTGGCGGGGTCCTGTTTGAAACCCGAAACACTAGGCCCCTTTTGGGAATGGCCCTCCCACAGCGACCCAAAGTTTCCCCCAAAAAGGGAGATGGGGGAAAACCCCCTGGGGGACCTCCAAGACAACCCTTCCCACCCCTTTGTTTTTCCTGAACGGAAAAGGGGAACACAGGAGACCCCAATCATCCCTCTGTTAGGGGGTCCCGACATCCGGTCCCCGGGCTGAGATAGGGGATCCGAGATTTTTAAAAAATTGAGGGTCCCTTTTTCCCATGATTACTGGGGTATCGTTTTAAAAGCTATGCCCCTGTTAAACCAACCTTTTCCCATCTTTTTTCCCCCCCCCCTTTTTTTTTTTTTTTTCCCTATCTCTCCCTCTTCTCTCCCCCTCCAAACCCCCCCTCTTTCCCCCCCCCCACCCTTTCCCCCCCCCCCCCCCCCCCCCTCCCCCCCTAGGAATATGTTTGGGTTAAACCTTAGATTTGCCCCCCTTTACTACAACTTATACTGATGTTTGCCTAAGAAAGGGGCCTTTGGGACAACCCTCCCAAAGATTTTCGATTGTATGTGGAGCTTCCCCAGGCTCCACGGTTTGGCCTATTGGCCCCCCCCCCTGCTCCCCAAATTGACAACCTAAGCCCCCCACATGGGTTTGGACAGCCAAAACCTGTTGCTGGTCCGGTGAAACGCCGATGCTGCAAACTTTAGTTTTTTTTTGCTTTGGGAGACCTTTTAGGTCACCGGGCAAACTTCAACCCTTTTTTAAATGTTGATTTATAAATTTTTTTCGATCGGGTCTTTCTTTTCTGGGGGAAAAGGGGGGATCAACTTCCCCTCCTAAGATTTAATTTTGATTTTCCCAAACCTGACAAAGCATCAAGATTTCCCCCCCTTCAATTGAAGGGTTTTAAATTAGGGCCTAAGAAAAGGCCCCCCTTTTTGTACCAGTTTCACAAAAAACCGGGCGCGCACATACTGTCCTTACAAGAAACCCAAAATTTTGAAAAACTAGCATCCCAAAATTTGGAGGAGTCGATACACCCTGCCTTTTGCCATAGAAATCTCCCAAAGGGGAAAAAGACAAAGGGGGTAGGGGTGCTTTTTCATAAATCACTGCCCCCCCAAAATTTCTGGAGGTAAAGGGAAGGGGGGACGCCCAATATTTTTTTGAAGATGCAACATACGGGGCCCCCCAACCCCCCCCTTTTCCACCTTTAGCAATTTTTTAACTCCCCCCCAACAATGGTCAACTAAAGCCCCCTTTCAAAGGCTCGGGACGAGTTTAATGCCTTTCCCAAAGGGCCCCATTTTTCTATGTGGCGACTAATGTCCCCCCTTTAACCCCCCCCTTGATACGTCCACACCCAATCGTCTGTCCCGCTAAAATAAACTAAATAAAACAAAAAGCTCCAAAAGAAATGCAATTGTTTTTGACGCGTGGGGGCTTACACACCACAATACAAAATTATCCCTTTTTTTCCCCACCCCCCACCATAGGTACGGGCCCGTTTTAAAACTAAATTTCTTTGCTTTCACTCCTTATTTCCCCAAATGGGAAGAACTTCTATTTACCCCAATCTTATTTTTCCAACACGCCCCGGTACACTGGGGGTGATTGCGTGTTTTCCCAACACAACTCGCAAGGCGTTCTCATGGGAAATTGAAAAAGTTCCCCCCTCAATGACCCTGTTCCTAGCGGACTTGAAGAAATTTTCCCCCGGAATTTGGGAAAAAATCACGGCCAGACCCCCCTTTCCCCCCCAAATTAAGTGGGAAAACGTTGAAGTGCATACAATTAAGGAATGGCCTTTGGGTTTTAAAAAAAGAGGCGGGGGCCCAAAAATTACGGGCGCTTGCAGGGTGCACCCCCTGGGGAAAAATCCCATAACCCCGCCGGGGCAGATTCCACATATAGGGGAAATTTTCCCCCAAGGGGCATGACTTCGCCGATTTCTGGCCAGAAAAATAAGAAAATCAGCAGATTTGTGCTAGCTCCTTCAAAGAGTGGAGCAACAAACCCATAGGATGCGGCTAGGGCGCTGCGCATAAAGGGGCCCCCACTCTAGTTCCGTCCCAAAATTAAAAAAAACCGGGCAAGGTTGGGGTTTACCTTACCCTTTGGGAAATTTCCCAAAAGTTTCCGGGTGTATTAAAAACGGACTCTTTTAACCCCCCCCCCAAAACCCCCCCCTTCCCCCAAACTCTCTTAAATCCCGGCGAAATTTTTCCTTTCCCCCCAACAGCCCTCCCACCCGGGTTTGACGGGAAAAAAATTTCCGGGGCGGGGGCCCCCTTCTCCCAAAACGAATTTGGGAAAATGCGATAAAAGGCCCCTCCCCTCGGTAAAAGCCCTGGGCCCTGGGCGGTTACCACTCCAAATTTTACAAATTGTTGTTCACTGAACTGCTTTAATCCGCTGCTGAACCCCCTTTAATTCGTTTTCGCCCCCACTCTCCCTTCCCTCCCCCAAACGCCCCTTTAAAACCCTTTATCACGTAATCCCCCAAAAGAGGGGAAAGGAACCCCCCCCCGCTTTGTTCGAGTTACCGACCAATCTCTCTCCTAACACAGATATAAAAACCTTTTTTTGCGAAATTGCTAAACCACAAAGCTTAAACTCAAATTGGGGGGGCTAATTCACCTAGACCAGGGTTTAATTTTTTCCCATCCCCGGAACCAGGGAAAACACCCTTAAGACATTTTCGATTTCCCCCATCAAAATGCAAAAAAGGGGGGTGCCCTGGGATGTTTCTATCACTGGGTGCCGAAAAAAGGGTTTTTTATAGGGGGGGATTGGGCCTTTCAGCAGGGTGCGGGAGACATAGGATTTGGGGCCCCTTTTGATACAACAAATTTTTTCCCCCTCTAAACCCGAATCCCCCTGGGCCCCAAAAAAAGAATTAAAGGGTCATTGCCGCCCCGTTCCCAGATACAAAAATGGCACCAGGGAGGGGGCCCTTTTTTCGCCCATTCCCAAAAATTTTTTGGGTTTTGGGCGCCTCCTGCAAGAAAATCGACGCAACCCAGACATTTTGTGGGGTTGGGGGTTTTTAGCAGGCCCCCAAAACAATGTGGGGCAAAACGCCGACGACCTTTTAACCCATATTTTACGGAACCTTTGATTTTCTCTTCCCTCCTGATGGCCTCCCGGGGAACCCTTTTTGGAAAAATTTTTTCCCAAATTTAAAAAAAATCTAAATAAAGACAGCTCTCTCCTGGGCTGAGGGACGCTATGGGGGAAAGTCCTTTAGGTTTTCTTCCCATTTGTCTGGTTCCCACTACTTCCCTTTTTTTACTAGGGGGTTTAAAATTTCCCGCTGACCTCCAACGACGGTAAAATCCCTTTAAAAAAAAACCCTCTGAGAAGGGAATTTTTGGCTGATCTTTGGGTCGGGGCATAAAAAAGGGAAATTTTTCCCCGGCTGGGGCCCGGGTTTGCACGTTTAAAGGGAAAGGTTGGGCCCCGAAATGGTGTACTTTTTCCAAGCCCCTTTCCCTTTTTTTGTTTTCCTTTGGCCCCCTTTTTCAAAACCCGGGGCAAAAAACATCCGAGGGTTTCATAATTTGGGGGGCAAAAAAGCCAGGATTGCCGAGATTTGAAATTAAATAGCCAAAAAAGAGGGAGGTCTTTCCCTGCCGGACTTTAAAAAGGGGTACTATTTTCGCCGCGGGAGCGGGACATTTTTTTAATTTTGGGACCGTAAGGGAGGGGTTCAAAAACATTGGGGTTGGCTTGGGGAAAAACAGATCTAGGGGGCACCCTTATCTAACCTCCCTTGGTTTCATGCCTCCTGTTTTGCGTAAAATAGGGTAAACTTGCCCTTTCCCTTTTAGTCACAGTCCCTCTCGCCTGGCGGGGCCTTGGGCGCGAAAGGACATATTCTCCCTGACGGGCCTTTTTGACCCCCGATACTCCACAACCCAGCACTGGAACTTAGAGAAAACTTGCTAAAAATGCAGCAAACTAGGCGCAAAAAACAACTAGTGTTCCCGGGACGTCCCCTTCTTTTTTCAAACTTTTCCGAAGTGGGGGGAAAAAGTCCCCCCTGGGGTTGTGCCCTTTCCACTTAACTGCTCAACCCTTTAAGCAGATTTTCCCACTTCTAAAGCAAAACAAACTAAAACCAAACCCACACAGGGACTTAAAGACCCTTTGAACAGATATTTGTTGGGGGCCCCCGGGGACCCTTTTCATCTTATCTCACAGAATATTACTTTTTCATCCCCTCCCTTTACCACATGTGGGGGGACATAAATTGGGGGGGTTTGGGGTAGGGGGTTCAGGGGGTTTCCCCTTTTAAAGAGGGGCTGGGGGAAAAAGGGCCCTGTCCCATCAAACAAACGCTTTCTCCCTGTAGGGTACAAAAGTACAACTTCAAAGTTTATGTCGCGTTGGAACCGGTACCCCGCCTTTCTCCATGCCCGCCTTTCCCACGGTTTCCCCAATGTTTTCCCGGAGATCGGATCTGCCCGGGAGGCACCATGACACCATTGGGGGGGGACTGTTTCCGGGGGATCCGGGCCTTTTTTGGGGTTTAAAGGTTTATAGAGGGAATCGAGAGAATAGCGGGGAAAAGGGTGCAGAACACCCCGTTAAATGCTTTTTGTTTTTTATTTCCCCCCCCCAATATCGGGCCCTTAAAAGGGCCCGGGTAATAGGGTTTTTTGTTAACTCTGCCCAAAGGCCCCCCATACCCCACTGTTGGAAAATTAAAGGAAAACTCCTACGGTCCCCGGGAAAGGTTTCAAGAAAAATTTTTCCCTTCAGCGTAAAGGAGGAAAAATAAGGGCGACAGGGGACTACAATGGGTAATTTTTGTCCACAAAGGTCAAGTGGTTGTCATTTTGCGCCCCATCCCGGGGTTTTCCGGGCTCTGGCATAGACCTATTTTAGTGTCTTGAGAGGAAACCCTTTTTTTTTTTTTTTTTTTTTTTTTTCTTTTGGGGACCCTTGGGGGGCATTTTTCCCCCTCAGGGGCTTGGAATTTGATGCTCCCCCCCGTCCCTTTTGGGGGCAATTTTTGGAAAGAACCCACCCCAGCTGGTTTTTTTTTTCTGGGCCATTCTTTATGTCAGACTGTTTAAATTTTTTCATAATTATGACAACTTAAAAAAAATTTTAGTATGGGAAAACTTTAATTTCGACTTTTATAGATTTCTAAAAGGGGCCCCCAATATTTTACTTTGTTTTTTTATTAGTTCTGGGAAAGAATATGTTTTTCCCCGGATTATCTTTCCTTTCTACCTGGGGTTTAAACCCGACGTCTACCCCAGGGGTAGCTTTTCTTTTTTGTGGGATTTTAAATTTTTGATACTATTTTTTAAAAACATTTTTACATATGATACGGGCATTTATCCTACAAAGGGTTTTTATACTAAGTTTTTTTAAAAAAGCTTGTTGAAATTGAAAAAAAAAAAATATAAAAAAAATTTTTTTGTACCCCAATTCACAACAAAAGGTTTTAAATTTCAAAACTGTAATCCTTGTTGTGGCTAGAAAACACCAATTGGGAACACGCTACAAAGCTACTTTTTTTGGGGTTTAATTCTTTGGTGCAATTTACATCCAGGGGTTTTAAATTTAAACGTGTTTTTTCTGGTGTCGACCCCAAAAAACCGTTTTTTCAAAACCCAAAAATATAAAATTTTTCCTGTACCCCAAATTTACAAGCAAAAAGGGGAATTAAAAACTAAACCCCTTTTTTGTTGGGGGGCGTAGAAAACACGGGAATTTTTAACAAAGCTAAAAAACTACTATTTTGGCGGCTTCAATTCTTTTGGGGCAATTTACATCCCCGGGGGTTTAAATTTAAACGTTGTTTTTTCTGGTGTGCGGACAAAAAAAAAACGTCTTTTTCAACGCCAAAATTATATATTTTTCTGTAGCCTAATTCACAAGCAAAGGTTAATTTACCACTGTATCTCTTGTTGTGTGGGTAGAAAACAACAATTGAACACTCTACAAAGCTTGTTGTTTGTGCGGCTCATTTCTTTGGCGCAATTTACTCCAGGGTTAATTAAGGTTGTTTTGCTGGTGTGCTATGACAAAAATAAACCGTCTTTTTCACGCAATTTACATAAATTTTTCCTGTAGCCTAATTCACATTGCAAATGTGTTATTACAACTGTATTCTGGTTGTGTGGTAGGAAAACACGCATTTGTAACACGCTACAAAAGCTACCTATTTGAGAGGACTCAATTCTTTGGAGCAATTTAATCCAGGGTTAATTAAGGTTGTTTGTGGTGTGCTGACAAAAATAAAAGTCTTTTTCAACGCCAAAATATTATAAATTTTTCTGTAGCACTAATTACACAAGCAAGGTTATATTACAATACTGTATCTTTTGCTTGTGTGGCGGTTGAAACACGCAATTGTAACACGCTTCAAAGCTACTATTTTGTGCGGCTCAATTCTATGGCGCATTTACATCCAGGGGTTGGATTATGCGTTGTTTGCTGGTGTGCTTGACATATAATTAAACGTCTTTTTTATCGCCAAATATATATAAAATTTTTCACTGTAGCCTAATTCAAGCAAGTTAATTACAAATGTATCTATGTTGGTGGCGTAGGAAAACATGCAATTGTACAGCTTACAAAGCTACTATTTTGTGCGCGGATAGGTCAATTCTTTGGCGCAATTTACATCAGGGGTTAAATTAAGCGTTGTTTTGCTGGTGTGCTGACAAAATAAAACCGTCTTTTCAACGCCAAGAATATCTAAATTTTTCTGTAGCCTAATTCACAAGCAAAGGTTAATTAAACAGTATATCTTGAATGTGTGGCGTAGAAAACTCGCATTGTAACACGGACAAGCTTACTATTTTGTGGGGCTCAATTCTTTGGCGCAATTAATACAGGGGTATTTAGCGTTGTTTTGCTGGTGTGTGACCAAGGAAACCGTCTTTTTCAACGCCAATATATATAAATTTTTCTGTAGCCTAAATTCACAAGCAAAGGTTAACTACAAGTATTATTGTTGGTGTGGGTAGAAAACACAGAGTGTATCACGCTACAAAGTTCTATTTTGTGCGGGCTCAATTCTTTGGCGCAATTTAACAGGGGTTAATTAAGCGTTGTTTTGCTGGTGTGCTGACAAAACTAAACCTCTTCTCACCGCAAAATATATAAATTTTTCCTGTGCCTAATCAGAAGCAAAGGTTAATTACAACTGTATCTCTTGTTTGTGGCGTAGAAAAACACACAATTGTACACAGCTACATAGGCTACTAGTTTGTGCGGACCTAATTCTTTGGGCGCAATTTACATCCGGGGGTTAATTAAGCGTTGTTTTGCGGTGTGTGCAAAATAAACCGTCTTTTTCAACGCCAAAATATATAAATTTTTCCTGTAGCTAATTCACAAGAAAAGTTAATTACAACTGTATTTTTTGTTGTGTGGCGTAGAAAACACGCAATTGTAAACGCTACAAAGCACTATTTGTGGGCTCAATTCTTTGGCGCAATTTACATCCGGGGTTAATTAACGTTGTTTTGCTGGTGTGTGAAAAATAAACCGTTTTTTTTCAACGAAAAAATTTATATAATTTTTCTGTAGCCTAATTCCAAGCAAAGGTTAATTACAATGTTTTCTTCTTGTGTGTGGCGTAGAAAACAGAAATTGTAACACGCTACAAGCTACTATTTGTGCGGCTAAATTCTTTGGCGCAATTTACATCAGGGGTTAATTAAGCGTTGTTTTGCTGGTGTGCTGACAAAAATAAACCGTCTTTTTCAAGCCAAATATAAAAATTTTTTCCCTGTACCCTAATTCACAAGCAAGGTTAATTACAACTGTATCTTTGTTGTGTGGGTAGAAAACACGCAATTGTAACACGCTACAAAGCTACTATTTGTGGGGCTCAATTTTTGGCGCAATTTAATCCAGGGGTTAATTAAGCGTTTTTTGTGGTGTGCTGCCCCAAAAAAACCTTTCTTTTCAACGCCAAAATATATAAATTTTTCCTGTAGCCTAATTCACAAGAAAAGGTTAATTACAACTGTATTTTTGTTGTGTGGGTAGAAAACACGCAATTGTAACACGCTACAAAGCTATATGTTTGTGGGGCTCAATTCTTTGGGCAATTTACATCCAGGGGTTAATTAAGCGTTGTTTTGCTGGTGTGCTGACAAAAATAAACCGTCTTTTCAACGCCAAAATATATAAATTTTTCCTGTAGCTAATTCACAAGCAAGGTTAATTACAACTGTATCTCTTGTTGTGTGGCGTAGAAAAACACGCACATTGTAACACGTAAAAAAGCTACTAGTTTGTGCGGCTCAATTCTTTGGCGCAATTTACATCCAGGGGTTAATTAAGCGTTGTTTTGCGGTGTGCTGACAAAAATAAACGTCTTTTTCAACGCCAAATATATAAATTTTTCCTGTAGCCTAATTCAAAAGAAAAGGGTTTAATTAAAAATGTTTTTTTGTGTGGCGTATAAAACCCAATTGAAACACGCTAAAAGATTTTTTGGGGGGCTAAATTCTTTGCGAAATTTCATCCGGGGGTTAATTAAGGTTGTTTTGTGGTGTGCCCCAAAAAACGTTTTTTTCAACCCCAAAATATAAAAAATTTTTTTTAGCCTAATTCACAAGAAAAGGTTAATTACAACTGTTTCTTGTTGTGTGGTAAAAACAGAAATTGAACACGTAAAAAAGTACTATTTTTTTTTTTTTTTTTTTTTTTTTTTTTTTTTTTTTTTTTTTTTTTTTTTTTTTTTTTTTTTTTTTTTTTTTTTTTTTTTTTTTTTTTTTTTTTTTTTTTTTTTTTTTTTTTTTTTTTTTTTTTTTTTTTCCCCCCCCACAACCCCCCCCCCCCCCCCCCCCCCCCCCCCCCCCCGCGGCCCCCCCCCCCCCCCCCCCCCCCCAGAAAAAGAAAGGGTTTAATTCAACTTATCTTTTTTTTGTGGCGTAAAAACACGAATTGTAACAGCTAAAAAAAAAAAAAAAAAAAATAAAAAAAAAAAAAAAAAAAAAAATAATTTAAAAAAAAAAAAAAAAAAAAAAAAAAAAAAAAAAAAAAAAAAAAAAACAAAAAAACCCCCCCCCCCCCCCCCCCCCCCCCCCCCCCCCCCCCCCCCCCCCCCCCCCCCCCCCCCCCCCCCCCCCAAGAAACCGTTTTTTTAAAACCCCAAAAATAATAAATTTTTCTAGCTAATTCACAAGCAAGGAAAAATTTAAAAATGTTTCTTGTTGTGGGGCGTGAAAACACGAATTAAAAACCGCTAAAAGTTTATTTTGTGGGGTAAATTTTTGGGCAATTTCTCCGGGGTTAATTAAGGTTGTTTTGGGGTGTGTGCCCCAAAAATCTTTTTCAACGCAAAAATATAATTTTTTTGTAGCCTAATTACAACCCAAAGGTTAATTAAAACTTTTATTTTTTGTGTGGCGTAAAAAAACACGCAATTGTAACACGCTACAAACTATTTTTTTGGGGTAAATTCTTTGGGCATTTAATCCAGGGGTTAATTAAGCGTTGTTTTTTGGTGTGCTGACAAAAAAAACCGTTTTTTTCAACCCAAAATATATAAATTTTTTAAAAAATTCCCAAA
>JAODAL010042587.1:0-34653 GCA_025379985.1 Phyllomedusa bahiana | reverse complement strand
TTTACGGCTTCTACTAGGTCTGTAGCTATAGAACCCATGCGACACCCTTCATGAGAGATTGAACAGTCTGTGTTATAGTAACCTGTGGAGATGATGCAGCCCATGCAAGAGGGGATATCTAGGAATAGGTAGGACACTGTTAATGGACATATATTACAAAGTGACTTGTTTTTGCAAGATCTATAACATAAAAAGCAATCCCTGTAGTGAGACAACCCCTTTAAGGCTATGTCTACACTGCACTGGATAAGCAGATTCAGTATTTGGAATCTGCAAAAATCTGACTGTAAATCAACCCTATAGACCAGTGTTCCAACTCCAGTCCTCACACCCCACCAACAGGTCATGTTTTCAGGATCTCCCACAGAAAGCATTGACAATAATCAACTCACCTGTGCAGCATAATGATATCACCTGTGCAATGCTAAGGAAATCCAGAAACCTGACCTGTTGGTGGACCTTGAGGCTGGAGTTGGGGACCCCTGCTATAGACTTCAATACAAATCCGAGCAGTGCATACTATAGCTCAGATTTTCTGAGGTCAGTTTTCAAATCCAAAATCCATTAAAAAAACTTAGAACATGTTTTATAATCTGTCATATAATGGCAGATTATAGTACAGTTCAATGTTAGTATGAAAACCGACCACAAAATCTGTGCAAAAAAAAGATTCTAAAATACTGGTCGGATTCTATAACAGAATCTGACTTTTTTTTTTTTTTTTTTTACAATTGCCATGTAGATGTAGCCTAACCCTTTAGTGCTCTATAGCCGTCTGTCCTGCTGCCAAAACCCGTCCATCACCAATGTGCCGCTCAGCTAGGTATAACTTGATAAAGGCTTTTAAAGGCTGATTATCTTTAGGCTAATACTTATGAAAATATAATAGTAGTCTAAATGAGGAAAGACAAAATTTTAATAGAAAATAATATTGCATTCTATAGCACAATTGTAAAGCCAATTTTTACAAAAAAGTGTTTTGCACAGCAGCCATAATTACCCTTTCCTCCATACCCTGTTTTAAAGCCTAAAAGTAACCACTAAGCAGGAGGACTAACCTATACCTTTCATATTTTTCATCATTAATCTGTACTGATTTTCAAAACCTGTATTTTACATACACTACTAACAAAACATTAGGGATATTTGACTTTCGGTTGAAATTTAAGGATGAACATAACATTTTTTGAAAGTGTGTATAAATGAACTAAATTAGACAATCTATTAACTTTAGATAAATATACACATATACATTTTTTATATATATATTAATATATATATATATAATATATATATATACACATACACACACACATTTTATATATACATATATATATACACACACACACATTTTATATATATTTATATATATATTTTTATAATATATATATATATATTATATATAATACACACACACATACATTTTATATTATATTTATAAATATTATATTGTTTTTATTTTTTATATTTTATTTATTTTTTATTTATTATTTATTTTTTTTATTTTTCAGATGGAACACCTTTTTGAATTTGTGAACACCCTGGGGAGTTTGGAGTCACAATGCTTGCTTTTTGTCAATTGTCCTTTGCTGTGATTTTTTATAAATATATGTATTTTGTAGGAATTTAATTTTTGTGCTGGTCTGGGAGTTCATTTAGTCTCTTTTTTTCTTAAGTAATGTTTATTATTTCTTAATTTTCATTTACGGTTTATTGTTATTTTTATTATTATGATTAATAGTTTTATTATTATTATTATTAGTTGTTATTTCTTTAACATGAAAGGTGTGGAGTCACCCATGTGAACTAGGTATGTATGGTGGGGGTTTGCAGATATGTGAACTCTCCATACTTTTGGTTGAGTCACATGTCAGGCTTTTAATGGACAATTTCCTCTTCATCATATATGTTGAGGTGGTTTGTTCAGTACCCCACCGTTGATTACCAATTATGTTCTTTATTATAATTAAAATGCCCAGTTTCGATGGTGGCTTACTGGTACTGAGCCGCTATGCGGTTCGCTACCTGTTCGCCGGTATTCTGTGGTACTATGGTCGTTAAGGACGCTTTTTTGTTTCTGAGCATGCGCATTTAAGTTATGTAGTTTGTATCTTGGTTTGTAGTTCTTCCTTATTTCCGGACATGCGCTCTGATGTCTTGTAGTTTTTTTGGGAATTCATGAACTTCCGGACCTGCGCATTAGTATCTAGAGAATGCCGAGCAATCTTCGGCTGTAAATGTTTTCTCGCAGCTGTTTTTTAATGATATTTGGTAAGCGATTGTTGCCTCCTCCCCCTTATTAACATATTTTTACATGATATGATCATAATTTTATAACAATACTGGTAATGTTATATTATAATGTTGCCTCTTAATTCACTTATTTGAACACTCTGTAATGGTTGTATTATACTTTATTTATTATGGCTGTATTTTTGATATTTGCATTTAATTATATATGATTGTCTTTGCTATTTATACACACATTTTTCACTATTGTATTGCTTGAAGACGGCTCTGTGAGGAGCCGAAACGTCGTTGTAACATGTGGGAATAAAACTTCACGTTTTTTCACCTTTACCTGATGAGTGCTGCAATGTTTTTTTGAATTTATTATATATATATATTGTGGAGGTTTAGCATCAGGTAGGCAAACAGGGCTTCCACAGACAGAGACAGTGACACGAGATAAAGTTCAAGTTCCAGGCGCTGCCTGGGTTTATTCAGCAGAACTTAACAAAAACAAGCCTTAACTTCAGGCTAAACAGAAATAAACGCCTGCTCGGCTGAGCGCTAGCTACACATAGCATTTACCCTTACTAGACTGAAAAGCAGACAGCGTCTGTTAACTCACAGCAAGGTTTTTCCTCAGAGTGACACCAGCACACCACACAGGCCTGTAGATCCAGGCTTTATAGGCCTGAGTCCCGCCTCACCTGGGGCGTGGGAGTGGCCACCCACCCGGCTCTTTGACCACTCCAGAAAGGCCGACCCGGACTAAGCGGACTTGGAACCGCTACACTAAAAAATGTGTCAGCAACATAGTGTTACTGACACCCATGCTGTCGGCCTTTTCCTTCAACAAGCCCAGGCCTCTCGGTGACACGCATCTGCCCAGGATTTCCGCCTAAGGGGAGCATAAGAGAGGACTCTTGAGGAAATATATTGCCGTCAACTATTCCCCCTGTCACTGTCTCACATACCTCCCCCTCTGTTCGAACCTGTGGGGTCGGGACAAACTTGGCCACCATACAATGTGTGTTCTGGACAGGCATCCGCATTGCCTTGAAGTTTACCCGCTCTGTTTCTACTGTAAACTTAAAACTTTGCAGGGTAAGGAACCACCTCGTGACCCTCGCGTTTTCTTCTTTGCCCGGGACCATCCACGTTTAGCGGAGAATGATCAGTAATTAACTTGAAGCGGCGACCCAGAAAGATAATACTCAGGGCTTTTAAGGGCCCACTTGATGGCCAAACACTCCGCTCCCACTATACTATAATTTTTCTTGCTGGTGTGAGCTTCCTGCTCAGATATATGACGGGATGCTCCTTCCCCCTACTTCTTGGGGGAAAGAATGCTCCCCGTCCAACGTCAGACGCATCCGTCTGTTTCAATGAAGTCCCTCTTAAAATTCGGTGTAATCAACACCGGACGTCTGCAGAGGGCCTGTTTCAACTCTTGGAACGCTTTTTCTGCCTCTGGGTTCCATTTGACCAGTTTTACTAGGGAGGTAGGGTACTCTTTGGTGTCCCCATGTATGCACAGGACCCCTATAACCTGTCCAATGAATGAGTTAGGGTCAACCAGGCTGGCGTGCACTAGTGTGACCAAACTCCCCGAGTCCAGTAGAGCAGTTACCGGATAGTCGTTCACCTTGATGTGACACAGCTGCTGATCAGTTTCTGGCACAGTCTCTGCGGAGCATACGGGCCGTGCAAACAACGACCTCCGCCTAGCTGAGTCACATTCCATATCCTTTATAGTGAGGGGACAGTTTGCGGCCATATGGCCAGGTCCATGACATCGCCAACATATGACCCGGGCCTGGTCACCCCGAGACTCCGGCCTGTGCCGGACTGTCCATTTGGGATTCTTCCTCTCCACCAGAATCCCCTCTGGACCACCTCCCTTTAGGAAACTCTTTACCCCCCTTTGATAAGGAACAGTCTTACCAGTCATTCCAGCCGACTTGCTGTTACCGGGGTTGACGCGTCCATGAGGAACGGCTTGAAGTAAGTCCTCGGTGGCCTTGTATCTCTCGACGAGGTTAACGAGGTGCTCAGCATCTTTGGGGTCCCCTTGTCCTACCCAGCGCTGGATCTCCGGGGGCAACGAGTGGATAAACTTATCCAGGACCACCTTCTCGACCATCTGCGCAGGCGTAGATTCCTCCGGTTGTAGCCACTTTTTCACCAGATGGACCAGGTCATACATTTGGGAGCGAGCGGGTAGGTGCTCAGAAAACGTCCAGTTATGCACCCGGCGGGCCCGCACATGGACGTTCACTCCTAAGCGAGCCAAAATCTCACCCTTCAACTTGGCATAGTCCCGGGCATCCTGCTCGCTGAGGTCAAAATATGCCTTTTGGGATTCCCCAGTCAGAAAAGGCGCCACTACCTCCACCCAGTGTGCCACTGGTAGGTGCTCTCGCTCTGCAACCCTTTCAAAGAGCGCGATGTATGCCTCGACATCGTCCGTGAGTGTCATCTTCTGTAGAGACGTCTGTACATCAGCCCGGGTGGTGGAAAGCACACTTGGCGTCCTCTGCACACTTTGCGCCACGGCTTGTACCTGCTCCTGCAGCTGGCGGTTGATGTGCTGCTGTTCTTGCAAGGCGAGTCGATTGGCCTCTATTAGCAGTGCGTTGGTTTCCGCCTGGGCCTGCATAGCCTCTTCATGCACTTTCTGCTGATTGGCTGTCATCAGCTGGAGACTGCTGTTGGCCTGGATGAGTTGTTTTACCAGTTCGTCCATCTTGGCCTTATTTAGCCAGTTTCCACGAGTCCCTTAGCAACAGTTGCAGCAAAACACGTGTATGTCTCTTTAATGTCTGACCTGCCCGCATCCTCCACCATATGTGGAGGTTTAGCATCAGGTAGGCAAACAGGGCTTCCACAGACAGAGACAGTGACACGAGATAAAGTTCAAGTTCCAGGCGCTGCCTGGGTTTATTCAGCAGAACTTAACAAAAACAAGCCTTAACTTCAGGCTAAACAGAAATAAACGCCTGCTCGGCTGAGCGCTAGCTACACATAGCATTTACCCTTACTAGACTGAAAAGCAGACAGCGTCTGTTAACTCAAAGCAAGGTTTTTCCTCAGAGTGACACCAGCACATCACACAGGCCTGTAGATCCAGGCTTTATAGGCCTGAGTCCCGCCTCACCTGGGGCATGGGAGTGGCCACCCACCCGGCTCTTTGACCATTCCAGAAAGGCCGACCCGGACCAAGCGGACTGGAACCGCTACACTAAAAAATGTGTCAGCAACATAGTGTTACTGACACCTATGCTGTCGGCCTTCCTTCACCGAGCCCAGTCCTCTCGGTGACATGCATCTGCCCAGATACTGCCTAAGGCAGCATAAGAGAGGACTCTTGGGGAAATATATCTGCCGTCAACTATTCCCCCTGTCACTGTCTCACAATAATATATATATATATATATATATATATATATATATATATATATATATATATACACACCACACACACACTTGATTGTATATATATATATATATATATATATATATATATATATATATATATATATATATAAATATATTTATGTATGTATCTCTATCCATCCTTGTATACGCACATACGTATATAAATACAGTACATAAAAAGACTTACTTACTGAAGCAGAAATATATATTCAGGAATGGCCTTGCACCCTTAAAGTACTGTAAGAAAGGTCATCTTCTTCCCTGCCTTTTCTTTACCATGTTACTTGGTACATATTCTTAATTGCCTGGTGCATAATAACATAAGTAAAAGGCTACTGTAGAAGAGAAGGGTCTCTACTTACCAGTGTATACTGATCAATTTCTCTATCCCTTTTCTGCATCTGAATAACGGTGTTCTCCCATTGTTGGATCAGCTGCTGTCTCTCAGAGTGGGCTATGCGGAAATCTTCAGCTGCTTTGTCCAGTTCAATCTGTAAGACAAACGTCTATGAGCCCATTCATATTTCATATTTCTTGTATTTAGAGATAGACCTAATTTGCAGACACACAGAATTTGTAATACCATAAAAAGTGGGCAGATGCTACAAGTTAGTAATTAAGATATGTGATCTAATATCTGCTCTGTGAAACTACCTTTAGGGGGTCTTCACACTGTGTTTCTTAGATGCGTGTTTGGATCTGTGTTTCGGACCCAAACACGCATCTAACAATGTCTAGTGTGTTTTACATTGCTTTCAATGTAAAACACGTATTGCCGTTCAGACATCTGGTCGCCGATGCGTGCTTACATAGTAATAGCATGCAGTAAACGTTTAAGCTCCCCCTAATGGTAAAGCAATCTGCAAATGATGCAGTGTTAAATCTTAGAAAAACAAGCTTTGCTTTACAACAAGTCCCAATGATTCCTAGTTAAAAGGGTTTTCTCATCACAAGCTTTTGCAGACTTGAGCTATTTCTGTCTCTTACAGCTTCAAATCCAGGGGCATGTCTCTCCTCCCATTAGGCGTGTCGTCCCTCACTACAGACTGGTGACATTGTCATACTTTGTGAGCATTGAAAGGGAGAGAATGTCACAGCTCTGCAGACCTCCTGCAGTGGTCAGTTCTCATGCCTGCAGAGCCGTCACCTCCCTCCACAAGCTCCTTGTAACCAGAACACCTGCATTGCTGTAAACACTTATACATACAGCCTCCTAATATTACAGAAAGTGACATCTTGTCTTTGCTCCTAGCAGAGTGTATTCTATGTGTTTTACATGGGTGGGGGGAGCAGAGTGTATTCTATGTGTGTTACATACATAGGTGGGGGGAGAAGAGTGTATTTTATGTGTGTTATGAGGCTGAGGGGAGCAGAGTGTATTCTATGTGTGTTATATGGGTGGGGGGGGGGGGGCCGCGTATTATATGTGTATCAGGTGGATGCAGGTAGCAGAGTATTATATGTGTGTTATGTGGGTGGAGGGAGCAGAGTGTATTATATGTGTGTTATGTGGGTGGAGGGAGCAGAGTATTGTATGTGTGTTATATGCGTGGGGGGAGCAGAGTGTATTATATTTATGTTATACGGGTGGGGGGAGTGAATCTAGCATTGGCCAGATTCTTCACATCACAGCTGTTCCTGAGCAAAGCAGCCTTCAGTCAGTTTCATTTTCAGTTTGAAAAAGCTCAGGGGGAAGTAAGCACAGAGCGTGCAGGCAGTCAATCATAGCACAAGGGGCATGTTTCA
This sequence comes from Phyllomedusa bahiana, assembly GCA_025379985.1. NCBI lineage: Eukaryota > Metazoa > Chordata > Amphibia > Anura > Hylidae > Phyllomedusa > Phyllomedusa bahiana. The sequence continues at coordinate 27,240 of JAODAL010042587.1, read as the reverse complement.
CATAGGGTTGTATCCCATGCAGGGGGTTGAACTAAATATCAGGCAGCCAATCACAATAAAGAGGTCGTGGCCCGACCACAGGCAGCAGTTTTAGGTGTAGAACACACAGATTAGCTCATACCTGCTATAAGAAATGATTTAGGTAAAACAAACCAATTGCAAAAGTGCTTATTTTTACTGTCCCCATCATTACAGATATGATCTTTGTAGCGAGAAAATCTCTTTAAAATCTAAACACATTTAATAGCTGCTTTCTTTTTTTAGATTGTTCCAGTTTAGAGTTAAATGCGGCTAAAAGCTGAATAGAGAGTTTTACTGATTTCTAGTAACCACAAAGCAGGGGCATAGTTAGGAAGGTGGCTGGCAAGGCATATGCTCCAGATGTTGGGTGCCATAATCGGCAGAAAAAAGACATTTTGCCTTGGTTCCTGTATGCAGAGGCAAGACTGTGGCAGCGTACTGATGTGCTAGTTACCACTCAGAGCCAAAAAGTAGTGTATTCTGGGAGCTAAGGTATTGGTAATATTAGGTCTGACAGTAAAATGGACCTATGTCTTGTCTATTTTCAAGGACAATCAGCAGAAAAGTGAAAACAGCAACCTATGATGGTAGAAAACAACATGAAATCACATATAAATCATTTCCAAAAAATATAAGCCTACAATGTACACAGCATGTCTAGTACTAATAATATCATACATGGCATCTTGGGATATTGCTTTACAAATAAATACCTGTGTAGTAATAGTCTCTGTCAGCTCGTTGTCTAAAATTTTGCGCTTGTGGTTGGAATCCACAGTCAACTTCTCAATCTGCAGTGACTGATCCTGTAGGAAGAAATACACATTACTGATACATACATAATACAAGGAGTTTAAAAGGATTTTCCTATTCAAGCGAACAGAGATGTGCTGCAGTTCCACTGTGCAGGGACAAAAATAGGGAAGGAGCCACAGCACTAAACCAGAATCAAAGGTCTGACAGAATGTTCCCCACAACGGTCAGAAAGCGATGGCATATTCCAGTGACATCCTATTACTTTCTAAGATGGGAAAACTTGTAAATCATGCAACCGTACTTACTTTAATTTTTCCCTCATCCTTCTGAGCATACTTCTGAATGGCAACAGCATCCTCATCTTTTCGAGCAGATTCTTCAAGCCAGGCCTCAAGAGCTTGCTGGTCCCAATTAAGTTGACATTTCAAGTTCTCCAGTTTTTGTGTAGTCTTAAATATGTTATTCTAAATGAAATAATAATAAAAAAAGCATTGAATCTTTACTGCGAAGGTCATTCCACATCTATCAAATTAAAGATAATTTCACATGAGTGTAAAGTCCCTGCCCAACCACAGGTCTAATGAACAGAACTAAACGTATAAATGACATGATGCAGTCATATTATGTTCATGTGAAGTTGGCTTAAAGAGGCTTGTCCTCGCCTCTGTTTTAGTGCCGCTGAGGTCCACTGTCTTGTTTTCTTCCTGGTGCTGGCAGTGGAAACGTGTATCGCCTGACATCACCATTCAGGGCCTGTGACTTCTGAATGGTGATACCTGCAAGCACCGAGTGACTGTCAGTGGCTGCAGCAGTATTGTTTGGGCTACCAGGATAAAAAAACAGAAGACCAGATGAAATAGCAGAGTTACGGCACGGGTTTGCGGCCAGTTTTACATGCGGTTTGCGGTTTTGCAGACCGCCTGAAAAACCGGCTGAAAATGAACAGAACGGGGCGCTATGGAAAACCCGTGCAGCAGTCCCCACTGCACGGGATTTCCACCCGGCGGTTTTGCCGCCCGCGCTCCGCCTGCAAAACATTGTGTAAGCACATTCTTCCGTCTGGAAATATGTGCTTCTCAATGTGAAGGGGGAGGGCTTTTCTCCGCTCATTGCGGAGAAAAGCTGTCCCCCCCCGCGGCTGTGGGGACGGCCGCGAAACAGTGCAAATACCGGTCGGCTATGCGACCGGTATTTGCACTTGCCGTGGAAACGCACCCTTAGCTCTTGAACGGAGGTGAGGGCAGAGTTGAGTATTAGTTTTTTTATTTTCTAAGTAAGATATCCGTTAGAGGAATTCCAGCAACAAATAACCCCAACAGACACTGAGACACAATGTGAAAACTTAGAGGGGAAAGTAGTTTTGCTAGCCTGTTTCCCCGAAAAAAAGACACCCCCCGAAAATAAGACCTAGTGCATTTTTAGTTATGAAATTCAGAGTTTGGCTGCTAATGCTGATGTTTGTGATGAAATCACTACAGTATATTAATACATGTTGATGTTTTGTTCAACAATAAATGTGAATTATTGTTCATAGAAAAGAAAGCATCCCCTAAAAAGAAGTCTTAGCTCGTCTTTAGGAGCAAAAATTAATATAAGACACTGTCTTATTTTTGGGGAAACAGGGATAGTCATCACATTCAGGCTGGTGACTAAATAGAACCAGTCAAATGTTTGCTGGGACCAATAGAGATTCTAGAAGGGCCACTTCCTTTTTGCACACACAGTTGTGCACTGTGTATGTACAGAATAGTAAGCCAGAAATGGTAAAAAAAAAAAAAAAATTCTATCTTCTCTTCTGGGTGCCTGGTGGTTGCGAAAGATCTGCAACTGCAAAACAATGCAGCTGCCACTCTGGAAACAAGTGAACCTGTCTGGTAGTTTATGCTACCCTTTCTCAGAGCAGGATGTGATAGAGGGAGAAATGCTAGGCTCTAAGGATGTAGATGATTTGAAGCAGGATTTCTAAGTAAAAAGCAAAATACCAAAGCGGAAAGTGAAGATTCTGCTTATCCTGCACACATACAGTGATTGACAGCTCTGTACACAAACTAATACAGTGAAAGCTGTTAATCATTGTATGTGGGCAGGGTCAGCAGAACATCCACAGTCTCTTAAGGAGTCCTGTCAGTATTTTCTCTGCTTTTCATTATGAAATCCTGCTCCTAATCATATGACCCTATATCACAGAGCTCGGCTTCTCTCCTCTATCATATAAGCCTATATATCACAGAGCTCAGCTTCTCACCATATATCATATGACCCTATATATCACAGAGCTCATCTTCTCTCCTCTATCATATAACCCTATATCACAGAGCTCAGCTTCTCTCTATCATATAACCCTATATATCACAGAGCTCAGCTTCTCTCCTCTATCATATAACCCTATATATCACAGAGCTCAGCTTCTCTCCTCTATCATATAACCCTATATATCACAGGGCTCAGCTTCTCTCCTCTATCATATAACCCTATATATCACAGAGCTCAGCTTCTCTCCTCTATCATATAACCCTATATATCACAGGCTCAGCTTCTCTCCTCTATCATATAACCCTATATATCACAGGCTCAGCTTCTCTCCTCTATCATATAACCCTATATATCACAGAGCTCAGCTTCTCTCCTCTATCATATAACCCCCTATATCACAGAGCTCAGCTTCTCTCCTCGATCATATAACCCTATATATCACAGAGCTCAGCTTCTCTCCTCTATCATATAACCCTATATATCACAGAGCTCAGCTTCTCTCCCTCTATCATATAACCCTATATATCGCAGAGCTCAGCTTCTCTCCCTCTATCATATAACCCTATATATCACAGAGCTCAGCTTCTCTCCCTCTATCAAATAACCCTATATATCACAGAGCTCAGCTTCTCTCCCTCTGTCATATAACCCTATATATCACAGAGCTCAGCTGACTCCTCTATTATATAACTCTATATATCACAGAGCTCAGCTTCTCTCCTCTATCATATAACCCTATATATCACAGAGCTCAGCTTCTCGCCTCTATCATATAACCCTATATATCACAGAGCTCAGCTTCTCTCCTCTGTCATATAACCCTATATATCACAGAGCTCAGCTTCTCTCCCTCTATCATATAACCCTATATATACCACATCTTAGCTGCCCTTCCTCTATCATATAACCCTATAAATCAGAGCTCAGCTTCTCTCCTCTATCACATCATCCATCTTAGCTCCTCTCCTCTATCATATAACCCTATATATCCCAGAGCTCAACATCCCTCCCTCTATCATATAATCCTATATATCACAGAGCTCTGCTTCTCTCCTCGATCATATAACCCTATATATCACAGAGCTCAGTTCCTCTCCTCTATCATATAACTCTATATATCACAGAGCTCAGCTTCTCTCCTCGATCATATAACCCTATATATCACAGAGCCCAGCTTCTCCCCCTCTATCAGATCTTGCTCTCAGATAGGGCAGCATGAACCCCCTGACAGGTTCCTTTTAAGTAGCGCTGTAAAACATAGCATGCATTCGTTAAGTTTCTCTTCTAGTGCTTTAATCATGTATTACCAGAATCTGGGGGATGCTTGATTATTATTTAGTTAAAATACTAAGCTTACTTTATTTTGTATCACACAGAGCCTCAAGGAAGACACGATTGCCAATAATAAAATCTAAACACAAAACCTGCCACTGTGCTTAAGATTTGCTCAGCTTTCTAGTTTTGGACCAAATGTAATGGAATTTCAAAACAATGAGATTCTGGATGAAAGAAAAGTCACTGTATTTGTAGTAGGAACAAACCGAGACAGTTTACTTACAAGAAGCATATTTATAGTGGACGGTGAATACTTTCTGGCTTCCTTTCACTTAAGATTATTCAGTTATTGAAAGCTATCAACTATTAATGCGTACATACACTTCAGATACCCATTATGTATATTGCTGTAATAATTTCCTTTACATTAGACTATAACATACAGTACAGACTAAATACAATGTCTGTATCTAAAGAAAACACCTTTACAACTGTATTAACCTTGAATACATAATTACGTGGACGGAAAAATGAACTGTGCACATAAGCCTTACTTCTTGACTATTCCTCTTTTCTCTCAAGGACACGAGCTCATTTTCAAGACGATGTATTTCTTGCTTCAGACGCCCAATTTCCCTTTCACTGAGAGTCTTAAAGTGTTCTTCACTTTCAATTTCTTTCTCTCTCGCCCTACAAAGAGACTGTAAGAAGAGTTACATTAAAGCCCCCTGTCTGTGTTATTGGCCACATACAAAACATTCAGCAATAAGACACAACAGAAAGAAAAAAAGTCGTCTATATCAATGTTTTTTTCAATGCGGCACGGCTTTCCATATCTCACAAAGCAGGTCTGCATTCACTGCTCATCTAAGGCTCCAGATTTCTGCAGGGAAACTTGCATTCAACAACTTGACAGAATCGAAGAGGAAAGATACGCTTTGACCAACGTGAAGATCTAATGTAGCCACAGGACAGCAATAGTTGTTGATGAGACGATGGGTCTCAGGGAAATGCTTAAAACATATTTAGATATTTATTATGTTACTGCTAAATTGTTACTGCTGTCCCAGAGTCGGACTGAGATGCCCGGGGCCCTTCACTAGGTTTGAGTCTTGGGGGCTCCCATTAGTTGGTTTTCGTGGCCCCCCAGTAGAGTTGATTCTGGAGGCCACCCTACAGCTACTGAACATAAATACACATGACTCTTGCTTTCTGCCTTTATTTCTCTGCATTTCTCTCTGAAAAGCAGGTCTGCCATGCGCAGGGACCCACTATGCTCAGGGGTACCCCAACAGTTTCCTCCGCTCCTCTGTGCCCCAGTCCAAGCCTGCCTGGTCCAAACCATGTGAGTTTTACCCTAAAATGCTGCAGTTCTTCAGGGTAAACCACCTGTTGAAGTTGAGTCGCGTATAAGGAGAAGTTGTTGTGATTGGGAACAATGAATCCATTGTACGACTTCTCCTCTCTCCCTTAGCTAAACTAACCGCTCTACTCCTATGGGAAAACATGGGAGAGAGCTGTAAGTTTAGTTGAGGGGCATTGAGAAGCCGCACAGTAGCTCCTTTCTCCAGGCCGTGGCAGTTTTCCTGTGTATGCAGTGGTGTTTCAGAGTAAAACCCACATGGTTAGGACCAGGTAATCTGCAGCTATTTCATGCTAGCCATCGTTTGAGCAGTAAAAAGTAGTTGACAGGCTCCCTTTTTGTTTTTCCTTTGAGGAGAAAACCATAAAAGCATAGAGGCAATTTCTAATGAACTAAAGAAAAAACAAAAATGGAGTGAAGAATTATTGAAGATTATTGTTGGGCGTGACTGAGATCATGAGTGTAAGAGGCATGAGTGTAAGAGTTACGCTCCAATTACTTTAGCGCAGGGGTGTCAAACTGCGGCCCTCCAGCTGTGGGAAACTACAATTCCCATCATGCCCACTGTTATAGATTATACAGTGGGCAGTTGTAGTTTCCCAACAGCTGGAGGGCCGCAGTTTGACACCTGTGCTTTAGCCCCATACTCCATGGCTCTTCCACACTGGTTTAGGGGCACGCTGCAGCCTCCAGCACATGTACCACCAGAATCTTGTCCTCCAGATGTGTCCAGACGAAAGCCAACCCAGAATAAAATATCACGCCTATATCTGGATTTACAACCTTGAAATTTGCAGTTTCTCACTTGTTTGCTGCACTATGGAGATTTACCTGCTAATCTTCATGTCTGCTGTAAATAAATTATATACATTTCATGAATGAAAGAGGATTTACTGAAGCCTTATACAAGAATATAAATCCTGATATTGAGCCCCCACAAACTTGCATAACTGATGTGTGCAGTACCAACATTATTTCCTTGAGGGACAGATAGGTGAAATCTTCTGAACAGGGGAACAGGCAGTAAAACAAATGTTACAGGGGTGTTAACCGTCCCCTATACCAAGGGTTCCCAATTGGCAGGCCACGAACCGGCACCGGGCCGTGGAGCATCCTCTGTCGGTCTACGGACCCGGGCTACACATGATGCTGACCGCCCGTTGACTGTATAGATCCAGGCAGTCGGCATCTACTCTGTGTGGCCATTGTAATCCGGCCACGCAGAATTAGCAGCTGCACACAAAGCGTGCAGCTGCTTCACTAAGGAGAAAGCAGGAGCGGTTTATTACCGTCCCTGCTATCCCCAATCGTTGTAGATACGACGCTCACTGAGCACCGTACCTACACATCAGCGGCGCAGGGGGTGTGATGCAGCAGTGTCACACCCTCTGTGCCGCTGGGTCTCGCCAGGCAGCAGCGGCTGGAGTTAGCAGCTCGATCAGGGAAAGGCGAGTTACTTTCTCTTTGTTTTTTTTTAATAGCCTTCCTATTTACTTACAAGGGGCCTTTATGTGAGGAGCTAAAGGGCCCAGGGGTCATATATGTATCTATAACTACTACTGGTGGGCATATATGTATCTATAACTACTACGGGGGGGCATATATGTATCTATAACTACTACGGGGGGGCATATATGTATTTATAACTACTACTAGGGGGCATGTACACTCACCGGCCACTTTATTAGGTACACCATGCTAGTAACGGGTTGGACCCCCTTTTGCCTTCAGAACTGCCTCAATTCTTCGTGGCATAGATTCAACAAGGTGTTGCAACGATGCTCACTTGGTACCAAGGGGCCCAAAGAGTGCCAAGAAAATATTCCCCACACCCTGACACCACCACCACCAGCCTGAACCGTTGATACAAGGCAGGATGGATCCATGCTTTCATGTTGTTGACGCCAAATTCTGACCCTACCATCCGAATGTCGCAGCAGAAATCGAGACTCATCAGACCAGGCAACGTTTTTCCAATCTTCTACTGTCCAATTTCGATGAGCTTGGGCAAATTGGAGCCTCAGTTTCCTGTTCTTAGCTGAAAGGAGTGGCACCCGGTGTGGTCTTCTGCTGCTGTAGCCCATCTGCCTCAAAGTTCGCCGTACTGTGCGTTCAGAGATGCTCTTCTGCCTACCTTGGTTGTAACGGGTGGCTATTTGAGTCACTGTTGCCTTTCTATCAGCTCGAACCAGTCTGCCCATTCTCCTTTGACCTCTGGCATCAACAAGGCATTTCCGCCCACAGGACTGCCGCTCACTGAATGTTTTTTCTTTTTCGGACCATTCTCTGTAAACCCTAGAGATGGTTGTGCGTGAAAATCCCAGGAGATCAGCAGTTTCTGAAATACTCAGACCAGCCCTTCTGGCACCAACAACCATGCCACGTTCAAAGGCACTCAAATCACCTTTCTTCCCCATACTGATGCTCGGTTTGAACTGCAGGAGATTGTCTTGACCATGTCTACATGCCTAAATGCACTGAGTTGCCGCCATGTGATTGGCTGATTAGAAATTAAGTGTTAATGAGCAGTTGGACAGGTGTACCTAATAAAGTGGCCGGTGAGTGTATGTATCTATAACTACTACTGGGGGGCATGTATTATGTATCTATAACTAATACTTGGGAGCATATATGTATGTATCTATAACTACTACTGGGGAGCAGATATGTATCTATAACTACTACTGGGGAGCATATATGTATCTATAACTACTACTGAGGGGCATGTATGTATCTATAACTACTACTGGGGGGCATGTATGTATCTATAACTACTATCTAGCACCCCTCTGTATTGCCTTATCTATATGCAATTATAATACCAGCAACCATCCCCCTCATACATTGAAGGCGTGTGAGTGGTTGTCTTATCGGTAATATTGCATTTGTGCAATCTCCCCATGTATTATACTGTGGCTTTTCTGCATACTGGTGTGAACAGGTATCAATTTAATGTGCAGTCTAATTGTTCCCCTAGTGGTGGGGTGTGTGAGCTACTGCTCAGCAATTAGCTGCACCTGTTTATCTTTCCCAAGTAGCTTAGGGGCCAGTGTTGCCTCTTTACTGGGTTCAGTCTTCATTCCAGCCTTTGAGCTGTGAGTATGGCCTTGTTTCTGTGTTTTTTAAACCTCCAATCCCCCAATAACCTCGCCCCCTACTGGACTGTGGAAAAATTGTCTTGCATAAAACTGGTCCTCAGTGAAAAAAAGGTTGAGGACCGCTGCCATAAACCACAACTAAAAAAAAATAATAATTCTGGAGTTACACTTAAAAAATTTACCCACTTAAACTTACAGACAAATTCAGTTTAAGAATCAACTTCATTCATTACCAGAGAACTGCCTGTAATCTATACCATTACAAGATACCAACAATACCAACAACCTTATGAAACTAAATATGCCATGCTCCGTTACCTGCGTATAGTTCAGCTCTTGTCTGACGTTTTTGAGGTGGTCAGCCATTGCTTGAATTCGATCCTCCATTTCTTGTACCAGGTTTGATATGTGCATCTTCTCCTTCTGCTTTCTTTGTAACTAGAAGAAATATTATGTTATTGTGACTACAAAGAAGAAAAGAGGGTACATTGCTACTGTAGTCGGTCTAAGATTACACATTCTGATTGCAGTGCATGTGTTTCTTTTTTCTCTTTGCAATATTTGGACTGACCCTAAGGGCATGTCCACACGGCACGGGTTTTCGGACGGTTTTTCAGGCGGTTTGCGGTTTTTCAGACCGCCTGAAAAACCGGCCGAAAATGAGCACAATTGTGCTCTATGGAAAACCCGTGCAGCAGTCCCCACTGCACGGGTTTTCCGACCGGCAGTTTTGTCGCTGGCGGACCGGCGACAAAACATTGAACATGCACAATCTCCCGTCCGGTTTCCGGACGGAACATGTGCATGTCAATGGGAGGGGGGAGAGCTGTTCTCCGCTCATCGCCGACAAAAGCCGCCCCCCCCTCCCCCCGTGGCCGTGGAGACGGCCGCAAAACAGGACAAATACCGGCCGGCAAACCGGCCGGTATTCGTCCACGCCGTGTGAACGGCCCCTAACAGGTAAAAAGAATATAAAGAATTCCTCTTTACTTGTTTTAGGGTATGTCTACACAGCATGGGTTTTCAGTCAAAATCCGACTGTAAATCCATCCCCATAGACCTCAATAGATAATCCAAGTTAAAGTCTACACACCTTAGATTTTTTGAAGCCGGATTGACTTCAATAGTAAATTTATTAAAATATATTTATTATATAATGTATTATATACTGTATATTATTGTATATATATTTTATAATATATTATGAACTATATAGATTTGGGGGATCTATACATTCCCCTATAGAAATAAATAAAACTATTGCTCTCTCTTTTTCTCTCTCTTTCTCTCTCAAAACCATTGAAAAACCAAATTCTTAAACCTGACCTGCATCATAACATGTCAGAGAAGCAATAATTTTAGTTTTTTATTGGTGAAGCAGGTCTGTGTATACTGAACTGATAGGAAGTTTAGCTGCAGTAGACATCCTGAATACCTACTACAATCGTGGCGTGATGTCTATTAATAATATTTGAGAGGTATATACAATATAAACTACACAGACGCAATTCGGAGTTTTAATCTCAGGGTCATTATTAAAAGGACTTAGACCATCAAAATTTTTCACTTCACATATTGCGACTATTGTATGGATTTTTTTGAGAGGATTGCTTGACAGTCCTTTCAGGGCAGCTATGGCCTGAGAAGTGCAAGTATTATCAGCAGCACCTGATAAGTGTCAAGAAACCCCCTCCCCAGTGTAGAAAAAGATTACCCTATTTTCCTTTAATTTTTTTCTGGTCATTGCCTAATGACCCAGTGGTCTAGTCTAATCTTATCTATCCCTGTCAAGAGAACAATAGAGCAATCATGTAATTACCTGCTATTTGTAATTAGGCTATATAGAGACATGCAGCAATAAAGTAAGATTAGTCTGCACTGAAATTCAGAAGGTTTATCTCACAGCTAGAGAAGGAAAATATTTTACATGTAATTCTTAATTGCAAATGACTGCCAAAAAGACAAGAAAACACAATTCTGAAAAATATATTTTGTTTCCGGTTACTGTGGACCAGTATGGGAGTTTAAGTGCTGAGCGGTGAAAAAGTATACGGATATACAGTAGCTCACAAAAGTGAGTACACCCCTCCTATTTTTTGTAAATATTGTATCATGTATTTATGAAACAACTGAAGATATGGCACTTCAATACAAATGTAAAGTAGTCAGTGTGCAGTTTGTCTAACAATGTAAATTTGGTGTGTCCTCAAAATAACTCAACACACAGCAATCAATGTCTAAACAAAAGGGAATACACCACTAAGTAAAAATGGACAAATTGTTCTAAATTTGCCATTTTCCCTCCACGGTGTCATATGACTCATTAGTGTTACAAAGTGAAACGTAGGTTACTATGGGCAAAAAAGTGAGTTTTAGACCAAAACAGTTTTCATACATGTGGCACAAAGTCTCAGTTGTCAATGGGGAACAAGTGTGTTAAATTTGGTGTTATTGCTCTCTCACTCTCTCTTACTGGAAGGTCTACATGACACCTGGCAAAGAACTTAAATATAGAGACCGGCCAGCATCTCATAAAACTTCACAATAACTTTATTCAACTTCATCATTGTATCATAAATCTCTCACAGAAGTATAAATGGGGAGGAACTTAGATTTTTGTCGTGGCAGTCCGCCGTTCAGAACAAATCCATAGTCCACAAACAGCTTCACTCGGAGTGCGAGTTTCTGAGGAGACGCCGGAAGAGTGAACAGAGCGCTTGTATGAAAACTGTTTAGGTCTAAATCTCACTTTTTTGCCCATAGTAACCAAGTACCTCTTTTAACATTTATAATTCTGTGAGAGATTTATGATACAATGATGAAGTTGAATAAAGTTATTGTAAAGTTTTATGAGATGCTGGCCAGTCTCTATATTTAAGGGCTATTGTAAGCAAAGAACTATCTGACGATCAGCCTAGTGACCAAGACCGTACAGCAGTTTAACAAGACAGGTTCCACTCAGAGCAGGCCTCGCCACGGTTGACTAAAGAAGTTAAGAAAGACCATACACCGCACACTGCATCAAATTGGTCTGCATGGCTGTCGTCCCAGAAGGAAGCCTTTTCTAAAGGTCGTGCACAAGAAAGCCCGCAAACAGTTTGCTGAAGACAAGTGGACTAAGGACATGGATTGCTGGAATGATATCCTGTGTCTGATGAGACTAAGATAAACTTATTTGGTTCAGATGGTGTCAGGATTGTGTGGCGGCCACCAGGTGAAGAGTACAGACAAGTGTGTCTTGCCTGCAGTCAAGCATGTTGGAGTGTCAAGATGTGGGGCTGCATGAGTGCTGCCAGCTGTGGGGAGCATCAGTTCAATAAGGGAAAAATGAATGCCAACTTGTACTGTGACATACTGAAGCAGTGCAGTAATCCAACGATAACCAAAGATAATGACCTTTAACACAGCTTCAAGATGACCACTGCTTTGTTAAAGAAAATGAGGGTAAAGGTGCTGAACTGGCCAAGCATGTGTCCAGACCTAACCCTATTGAGCATCTGTGAATCATCCTCAAATTGAAGGTCTAGGAGCGCAAGGTCTCTAACATCCACGAGCTCTGTGATATCATCATGAAACATTGGAAGATGATTCCAGTGGCTGCAACCAGGGATGGAACTACTGAGGGAGCAGGCGTAGCAACTGCTACGGGCCTGGCTCCTCCAGAGACCTGCTCCCCCTGCCTCAGAACGCCTGGGCCCTCTGGTCTGACCATTCAGAAGCAGGACTGCTTGGTCATAGCAGAGTGAAGCGGAAGCTAATCTGCCTGTTAGACATCGGGCCTTAGGCCTTTAGCCTACCAGGCGTCCACCCCTACTGACGTCATCGTACCGCCTGTGCCAGTCTCAGAAGCTGGCTGGGCCCTTGTCACATCGGGGGATTGTGGAGACAGGTGAATAAGTTATTTCTTTTTCTTTAATACTAATGTACACTACCCTAAGCCTGCTTACCTATATGGGGCTTCCTATAACCGACCCCAAGATTGCCTACCTATATGGGGCCCATTCTAACCGACCCTAAGCCTACCTACCTATATAGGGCCCCCTATGACCAATCCTAAGCCTGCCTACCTATATGGGGCTCCCTGTAACCTACCCCTAAGCCTGCATATCTATGTGGAGCCTCCTATAACCTACCCATATGTCTGCCTAACTATATGGGGCCGCTATAACCTACCCCTAAATGTGCCTACCTATATAGGGCCCCCTATGGCCTGCCTAAAGCTTGTCTACCTATATGGACCCCCTATAACTAACCTTGTCTGCCAACATATATGGAGCCCCCTATAACCTACCTAAAGCCTGCCTCCCTATGTGGGGGCCCCTATAGCTTATCTACCTACCTATGTGGGCCCCACCTATAGCCTATTTACTTATGCGGACTCCACCAATAGCCTACCTAGCTACCTGGGGCCCACCTCCAGCTTACCTGTGACCCATCTACTGCCTAACTAGCTACCTCAGGCCTACCTACAGCCTACCTAACTACAGCTTACCTAGGGACAATCTACCTACCTGTAGCCTACCTACCTGTGGCCTAACTACTGGCTGCCTACTTACCTGGAGCCTACCAACCTAACTAATTGGGGTTTACCTACCTGGTAATGTGATTCTGAGGGGTACAGGCAGTATCGGACAGACCCACCGGAGGATCAGAGGATCCTCCATTGGGCACAGGGGCCTGGGCCAAACGCCATGCCTAAGAATAATCGGGCCCTCTGTCCCGGGCGCTCAGAGGCATGTCTGCGCAGGCCCTTAGCGGAGCAGAACTACACCAGTGCCTGCTCCACTATTCTACCAAGTAAGAATAAGGCCCTAAGCCTTAGACGTACTAGGGGATGGCCTCGCTATTCAGTCATTATGTGGTGGTGATATGTGGTCATGATGTAGCAGTATTTGGTCTTAGTAGAATTATTGGTAATTTTAGCCTTGAGATTCTAGTTTTATTTGGTACCTGTACGACCATTATTTAGTGGTTTTATACTCAGTGTTATCGCTTTTGATATATTTTTATATATATAAAAATGTATAATTTTTTTTGGGGGGGAGGGGAGATATATCTTTAGACCTTTTATGTTTACCACCGGTGTCCTGCTGCAATTAGGTGAGGGAGACTCAGAAGCCCCAGTGCTCCATCTTGATTACAGATTAGTGTGATGATGTCATCATATCAGTCTGCATAAGTGGACCTTAGGCACCCCAGTCCGACACTGGGTACAGGCCATAGCTGTAACACAATCCTCTCCTCTAGGAGACTGTGCCTCTAAGTTATGGCCTGTACTCGCACTCCCACCCCTGAGATGTTTGTACAGAGGTGGGGGACTGTGAGGGAGTGCTGTAAAAGTGAGAATTCTAAGATATTTGTGTGTAAATCTGCAGGGACAAGTGGTCGGGAGATGTCATGATGGCGGTCTGGACCAGATGCAGAACAAAAGGGAAAGTCAACGACTCGTCAGAGAAACGTCACCTGTGAATCACAATATACTGTATATCTGCAGTATAATCACTTCTATGTGTGCAAAGCCTGTGTACACTGTTATCTATCACTATATGGGCACTGTATAGTGGTAATATTGGTCTTTGTATACTGATCTTTATTCAGTAATAGTGTAGGGTTATTATTCAGTCACTATGTGGTGGTAATTTGTGGCCCTGTTCTGGCAGTATAAGCATGTCCTTATGTATCAGCATTAGTGTTAATGTTTGGTAATGTTGGTCTTGGTATAATGGGATTTGTTTGGTAGCAGTATGATGAGGATATGTATGGTAAGGTAATTGCTCCTTGGATTATCTAGTAACTGCATGACTTATTAAGAGGTCCCGGTAAATGTTCATAGTCAGGGGGCGGAAGGGGAGCCCCATCCAAAAGTTTGCTATGGGACCCAGGCTTCTCTAGTTACCACTCCCTCTGCATGATATACCGTGAGCTGTAGTTCCCCAGGAGCGGCAGTTTCCCCTTGCAGGCACGGTTTTCGGCCGGTTTTTCAGACCGCCTGAAAAACCAGCCGAAAATTAGCACAATGGTGCTCTATGGAAAACCCGGGCAGCAGTCCCCACTGCACGGGTTTTCCGTCCCGCAGTTTTTACACCCGCGATCTGGCCGCAACACATTGAGCATGTACATTCTTCCCTCCGGTTTCCGGACGGAATATGTGCATCTCAATGTGAAGGGGGAGGGCTTTTCTCCGCTCATCGCGGAGAAAAGCCACCCCCCCCTGCGGCCGTGGGGACGTCCGCAAAACAGGACAAATATCGGCCGGCAAACCTGTGCAGTGGGAACGCGCCCTTAGTGAGCTCCATGCCCAAGAGGGTTAGGGCAGTGCTGGAAAATAATGGTGGCCACACAAAATATTGACATTTGGGCACAATTTGACCATTTTCATCTAGGGATGTACTCACCTTTGTTGTCAGCGGTTTAGACATTGATGGCTGTGTGTTCAGTTATTTGGAGGGCACACCAAATTTACACTGTTATACAAGCTGTACAGTGACTACTCATAGAAAACTATGGATTATGCCTCCTCTCCCCGCTCGTACAATACGATCATATTGTACGCGTGGGGAGATAAGTGACATGTCAATTACTTGCAGCGCTTACGCGCCGCGAGTAATGCATGTCAATGGGGCCGGCGGGCTGCCAGCCCCCCCCCCGCACCGCGGGTGTACGCACTGATCAGCGTGACTCCAAAGCACCCGGCGTAATTGTGGCCGTACTGTACGCGCCGCAATTACGCTGTGTGAACATAGCTTTAAACTGCCATGATCTGAGCAGTCTCCAATCTCGGCTGTAATGATCAGTCCTTACCTGCGACATATGGAGCGGGCTCAGTAAGTGAGCCCACTCCATTCCTCCATACCCATATTATGACGCACCTGTACATCAAATGTCAGTAAGCGATTAAAATTAAACATAGGTTAATGCTCAATGTATTGCTAAAATCTGGCAGCCCGCTGCCCTCTCTGCCAGAGATGAGTACACTTAAAGGGGTTGTATCATTTCATTAAATGGTCTTCAGAATAAGGGGACAGTGAAAACAAGTAACTTTGCAATTAGATGTCATTAGCAAAGCTGTCTTGTATTCACCGTTTTCCTTATCTTCTGTTTCTGTTTACACTGATCTCCAGTGCTGGTCGGATCCCTCCTCCTTGCATTTCACCAGTTGAGAGCTCATTTACATTCTGTTCAGCCCCTGGTCAGCTATATTCACAGAGCTTGCATTCCTGCAAGGGACTGGCACATTTTCACTCTGCACAGCCAGAAGAAACAGAATAACACTGCAGGGCTTCTACAATCAGGAAACAGCACAATTGTGTTTCGATCCCTGCCTCTCTGACTCTTGAGTGAGGGCCACAGCAATTTCTCTCTGCACACCTAGCAGAAACACACTGCAGCAGATTCTTCAATTAGAAAACAACACAGTTGTGTCTCGGTGCCTAACTCTCCTGCATAGATGGGAGATCTGTGCCATTCATAGAAAGCTGGAACAACTGTAACAAATCTCCAGCTGTGAGAGGAGAAGAGATCAGTGCTCAGTCTAGATTGAATGCAGCCTGTGGTATGTATACAGCTCTTACAAAATAAGACTTATAGGGAAAGACACAGTGACATGTGGACTCAGAGAGGGGGGGAGGGGGAGTTCGTGAGCCAGCATGAACATTGAATGTGGGATGATGTCACCCAGCTGGGAGGGTAAGAAACTCCCATGCATTTCTAGATTTGAGAAGATGAGAGCAGTATGATTCAGCCGAACGAAAGAAGAGATACATCCCCTTTAATGCATGAGTGGGTGTTAGCCATGCCCACCAGTCACTAGCCACACCCTACCGCTGCTGATTCAGCCTATTAATATGAAAAGGTAAAAAAAACCTTGAGAGCCTGGGTGGGTGTGACTAGTAGTGGGTGGGTGTGACTTACATCCACTCATGAGCAGAATAAATTCATCTCTGCAGGGGGGGTGGGCTGCGATTTGAGCATTAAATGTAGAAAAACGCATTTATTACCAAAAAGTGACGGGTTTTAGTACGGTCTGTCGCAGCTCTGTCCCCCAGGACGCAGAAAAACTTATACGACAGGTTCCCTTTAATAGCTGTTCACAGAAAACTCGATCAGCCGACTGCTGTTCCTCTCAACCCCCCGCATATACATGCTCGCTTAGCTCATGTCAATGTTCTCAATGGGGAGAGCAGAGAAAGCTGTTATAAAAGACTCCTCTGGCAGCTGCTTATCTCTATAGAAAACCAAAGGATTAGTGTTAAAATGTTACATGCCCAATCCTTCTCTCCTCCGACATTGGAGGAGAAATCTGCTGGATGGACTGACTATTGTCTAATGTGTATGAAGACCTTTACTCGGCTATTCATTACTGCTGCTTCTTTGTGCACTGTCAATAATTGGCTTACAAGTACCATAGATCATCGGCACTGTGTACAAGTCAAGACTCCCTAAAAATGGCTGAAAGCCCAAAAGGTTGTGGACATATATCCAGGAAAATTTTAAGCCCTGGGCTACCAGGAGGCTTTGTATCGCTAACGATTGCATGATTTAACTATTGAGCTGCAGTCCACAAGACTGTATCCAACTCCATGTATTCCTTTGGGCTGCAGCTATGTCTTAAAGTGGTTTTCTCGCTATAAATACAGTAAAAATAAGCACTTTTGTAATTGGTTTGTGTGACCGAAGTATTTGTTTGCAGTATGAGATTTCTGTGCATCTACAGCTATTTCTGTGCATGGACGGGACATGCCCCCTTTTTTTCTGATTGGGTGATTTATAGTCATTCAGCCTGTTTGCACATCCCCCGTGGGAAAAAGCCCCTGTGCTGTGATGGGTGCCCGCACCTTTTGTTTACTCCCCCCTGGCTGTGTAAATCTAAAGTGAAAATAACTGCCTGAGATGGGTGCTGGCTCTTACTCATCTCCCGCTCTAAGGTGAAGATTGGGCAATGCTGGGCTATCAAGCGTTAGACCTCTTCCCCCCATGTAACCAGTCTTATACAGTCTGTTCCCACACCCATATAACACTCTTATACAGTCTGCTTCAGAGTGTCTTAACAGAAAAAGGGGCCCCCCGGGGCATAGCACTGCAGTGGGGCTCTGCCCAAATACGAATTACACTTGCCCATACCTCGAGCCCCCCTCAAGACCTCAATTTTAATCAATCATTATGTCTGGACATTGGCAGTCTACAAAAATATGGGGGGGCAGGCAAGGAGCCCTTGGCCATGTTAAACAGGCAAATTTTGGCGCGTGGGTAATTATGCGTCTTCCCTCCGCGCAAAAAACAATACGATCTTTTATTGACACGGGGGGGAGATAAGTGCCATCATTGTTGGGGTGAGTGCATGACCTTAACAATGCATGTCTATGGGGCCGATGGGCTGCTGCCGCTCCCCACCCCCTCCTCCCGTGCTTTTGGAATACGCGCTGATCAGCACGACTCCCCAAAAAACCGGCGTATTGCGGCGCGTACTTTTCCACCGCAATTTACGCCGTTTAAAAAATACCCTTTGACCCCCTTTCTCCACCGGGGTTTTTTTTGCAATCCAAAAAACAACAAACAGAAATTAAAAGCAAAACCAACCAAAGGGGCCCGGGGTATTTTTTTTGTATTCCGTGCAGACATTACCACCCAAAATAAGCCGTGGGGACTTACCCTAATATTTTCCCCTGGGGACATGGATGGTTTGAACATGTCCATGTTTAATTTTGGGGCTTTTTTTTTAAAAAACTAAACCCAAATCCCTTTTTGTAAAAAGTGAGTTTTTAGGTTTTCCCCTTGGTTTTTAGATGTTATGTTTTACTAATGTTCTCTAAAAAACCTTCACAAAACAAATTACTTAAAAATGTACTCTATTAATTAGGTGACTTCAAAAGGCAATTAGTCACACTGAATTTTACTTATGGGTATCAGAGTACAGGGTTCTGAATACATATGCACACCACACATTTCAGTTTTTTAATTTTCAAAAATTTGGAAAAGCATAATGGTCTCTACACTTCACAAATCCTTCTTTTTTGTGTGCTCTTTTAAAAGCTAAGCCACCAGCATTTGTAAAATGCCATAAAAACCCCAAAACGGTTTTTCACATTGTGGGACCGCAGACCGTATTTTTTTTTTACACTTTTTTTTGTATTCCGTTAGTCCAGCGGAATATATAACATGTTCTGTATTCCACCAGACGGTTTTAGTTTTTGGAAACTCTCACTAAAAACCCGTGCTGTGTAGATTACAGCACAGATTTTCTATTCAGGACTACACAGCACAGGTTACAGTCAGATTTTCGGCGGATTCAAGAAACTGAATCTGCCAAAAATCCGACCCCAAACCTGTGCTGTGTAGACAACCCTTTTGGCAGTCCCCACGGAAAAGGGTTTTCGGCCGGTTTTTTTTCCCCGGTTTTTTGCGGTTTTTCAGACCACCCCGAAAAAAACCGGCCCGAAAATGAGCACAATAATAATAATAATATAAAAATAAAAATCTTTATTTATATAGCGCCAACTTATTCTTAGGACTTTAAAATTTGGAGGGAAAAAAAGTACAGACATTAAAATTTAAAAAGTACTTACAGATAAAACACAAGGGTGGGGGGCCCCTCGAAGAGTTTCAATTCTATTAGGGTTAGGGGAGAGCAAGGGGCAAAATGCTAGATTTACAAGGGCCAGCCATGTGACAAAATATGGGGTTTTTTACATAGTTCGGATGAACCTGCCACCCTCAATATACAGTTAAGTGCCGAAAATGAGATGATGGCTGGGAGTGTGGGGGAGGGGGGGTGTTACATTAGGGATTTGGTAGGCCAGAGTGAGAAAATTATTCTCAGGGCCCTTTAAAAAGCTTGAGATTTTTGATGTGCCTGATCCCCCGGGGGGGTAGCATGTTCCGAAAACGGGTGCCACATTGTGAAGTCTTGGGAGAGGGGCAGGGAGGTTCGGATGATTGATTGAACCCTGATACATCAGCAGAGCGGAGAGAGCGGGTAGGGGGGTAACAGAGATAGGGGGGAGTGTAGGGAGGAGCAGCGTTTTGGAAGCTTTTGAGTGAGAGTGATGAGTTTATGTTGTTCCTGTACTGGATAGGCAACCTGCATGCTGACACGGGTAGGGCATCGTATAGCGGCTGGAAAAAAAGACAAGCCGGCTGCGCATTCAGGACAGACTGGAGGGGGGAGAGTTTGCCAAAGAGGGGCCCGTAAGCAAGGAGTTACAGTAGTCGAGACGGAATGAATAGAGCAACAATGATAGTTTGGTTTTTTTCCACAGTGAGAAAGGACGGATTTTTGGAGATTTTCTTGGGTGCGGGTGACAGGAGGGGCAAGGGATGGTTTATTGGGACGAAAGACAGATCGGAATCTAGTATAACCCCAAGACAGCGGGCCTGCTGCTGGATTTTAGGGTTTTGGCCACACACTCGCAAAAAGGGCAGGGAAGGGTCTTTTGTAGTGGGGGGTGACTAGAAGTTCGTTTTATGGGGTTTTAGTTTAAGAAAAGGGGGGGACATGATGTCAAAGACGCAGACAGGCAGTCTCTGGTGTTTTGTACGAGCGGAGGAGTCTCGGGGGGGGTGTATATTGGGTGTCATCAGCGGGAGGATGGTACTGGAACCAAATCTGCTGGGGGGGGTTTTTCCCCAAAGGGGGGCTGTATAGTTGGAGAAGAGGAGGGGACCAAAAAGGGATCCCTGAGGAACCCCCGACAGCAAGAGGAAGAGGAGAGGGGTAAAAACCTGCAAATGAGACACTGAAGGAGGGTTTAAAAGGGTAAGATGAGAACCAAGAGAGAGGGGGTGTCCGGAGGGCCAATGGGCTGAGCTGCTGAGGAGAATTGGTGATCAAATGTCAGACCCTGCAGAGAGATCCAGAAAAAAGCAACAATGGTAGTTCCCTGCATTTTGCTGTTAGGAATCATTGGAGACTTTAGTTAGAGCATTTTCCCCGTGGGTTAGGTGGGGAAACCCTGATTGAAAGGGGGTCAAAAAAGAGAGTTAGCGGAGAAAAAGGGGATTAGGCAGAGTGCCAAAGCGTTCCATGATTTGGGAAAATGAACGGGGGTTAGAGCGGGTGGGTAGTTTCAGCGCAGGATGGGTCCAGGGGGGTTTTTTTTTCGTAAGGGGGTTTATAATAGCATGTTTAAAGGAAGATGGGAAGACCCCAGAGGAAGAGGAGGGTTACAGATTGCATTTAAATGTGAAGAGATAGCGGAGAAATTTAGACGGGGACAAGGTGGGAGGGAAAGGGGGTCATGAGCAGGTGGTGGGGGCGCACAGACAGCAAACCTGACACTTCTTTCTTCTGTCGTCGGGTAAAGAGCTAGAGTGGCGGGGGGATGTGGGGATCGACCAAGGCTGCTGTTTGGGGGTGTAGATAATGTTTTCCCGGTTTTTTGAAATTTTTTCCCTTTGAAGGAGTGGCTAGGTCTTCAGCACAGAGGTCAGAGCCCGGGGGGCCCTGAGCTTTGGGCCTAAGAAGGGAGTGGATGGTGTCAAAAAAGGCGTTTAGGGTTTTGGGAAAAGTTGCGTGAGGGGGGTGAAATATTTTTTTTTGGCGCTGTAAAGGGCAGTTTTAAATAACCCCTGAGCATAATTTTGTAGTGGAGAAAGTCTGCAGGTAGCTTCGACTTCCCCCCCAACGCTCCCCACACTGGGAACAAGCTGCAGTGGCGATCTGAGGCGTGGCCATGGCTTGGGGTCTGACTTGGTGGTGCGGTGTGTGAGCGGTGCCAAAAGTGTCCCGGTGGGGGAAAGATTTATTATATTGTTTTGGGCGCCAGCAGGGCAGGAGAGGGGGGAGATTGGGGGCAGTATACTGTATGGTGTCTGTGAAATTTCCCGACGTTCATGGAGCGGGGGTATTTTTGAACGGGGGGATGGGGAGGTGTGTCCAGAGATGGGGAAATTTTAATAGTGAAGGAAATAAAAATTTGACAGGGAGGTGTAAGGAAATTATTAAAGTTAGAGATTGAGGAACGGGTTTAAAAAAACCAGACCAAGAGGGTTCCCCTCCTTTGGGTGGGAATTAGTAAAATGCGAGAGGCCAAGAGAAGAGGTTTTGGAAAGGATCTGGAAAACAGAGGGGGGACTTTGGGGGATCAAAAGGGGTGTTAAAATCACCCCTGATAAGAGTGGGTATTTCATAAGAGGAAGTGAGGGACCAGGGAGCAAAATGATCCCGAAACTGGCGGGGGGAGCCGGGAGGTCTGTACACAACCGCGACTCGGAGGGGAAAAAGGCTGAAAGAGTCTGAGGGGGGTTGGGGCCTCAAAAAGGGGGAAATAGTGAGGGTTCAGGAGGAAAGGACCTGTAAAGGCAGTGTGGAGAGAGAAGTATGCCCAATCCTCCCCCGGCCCCCTTTTTTCAGGTTGAGGTTTGGGTGAAAATGTGGCGCCTAAGGTGAACAGCAAGGGAAGCGGTGTCAGATGGCTGGGGCCATGTTTCTGGAGGGGTAGCAGGGGTTTAGGGAGTTGGAGAGAAAAAAGGGCATGAACAGCATGAGTTTGTTTCAGCCGGATCGGGCGTTTCCCCAAAAGACATTTAAAAGGGGCTGGAAAAGATTACAGGGAAAATCAATTTGGTTACAGGGTTTTTTATGGGGGGAGGAGGTGGGATGAGCAGTAATGGAGGGTGGGGCCGGTTAGGAGAAATGTCCACCTGCAGCAAGAACAGGAGAAAGAAAAGAACGCAATGTCAGTTTAGGGGTATGAGCGGCGTTTTTGCAGCAATATGTGAGCAGGTTTGGGTTTTTGGATTTGAAAAGGGAAAGGAGTGGTGTATGAAAACACATGGGGGAGGGAAAAGGGCGAGGCCTGTGGGTGTTCTCTGGGGCAATAAATGGGTGGTAACCAGGAGGTGTGGCTGCAAGTAGACAGGCAATACTGAGCAGGGGGTTTTTTTTTTTTTGAGAAGCCCAGTACTTCAATAAAAGGGGTTCCTCCTGCCCCATTCGGCCCCTTCCGTCTAATTTCGGTTTTATTTCAGATACCTTGATTCGCTCTTAACAAACATTTATATCTGGTTCACTACTAAATGGCTATTCGACCCAAGCTAAATTTTTAACTACCTATTGGAGTTCATTTATATAAATCAGTGGGCCCCCGCGCCAGCAAAGGGGGATTACAAATAAGCCCGCAGAGGAATGCTAAAAGGGGAGTTGTCAGGTCACTAGCAATTCAAAAAAAACACGGTAATTATACAGGACAAGATTGGGAGCAAATGGTGCCCCTTTTGGAAAACCCCCTGAGCAGCCCCCCTGCACGGGTTTTGCCCGGGTTTTTTTTTTTTTCCCGGCGGAACCCCGGGGATAAAACATTGAACATGCACAATCTTCCGTCCTTTTGGACGGAAAAAATGTCATCTAATGGGAGGGGGGAGGCTGTTTCTCCGCTCAAGGGAGAAAAGCCGTTTTCCCCCCCCGGGTAGGGCCGGCCGCAAAACCGGACAAAACCCGGCCGGCAAAAGGCCGGTATTTTTCCACTGCCGTGTAAAAAGGCCCCCAACCCCGAAAATACAGTAAAACAAATGTAATTTTTTGGGGAAATGTTTAACCCCTTAAGACCTTGGGCTTATGAGTAGTCCCGGGCCCCTAAAGGGGCTTTGAGGGGGATCGCGCTGCGACCCCCCCCGCACAGCCGCCGGGTGTTTTGCGGCAAAAACGCCGCTAACACCCCCAGTAACAAACGCCGGCGGGGGTTCCCGCCCCTTGGCGCTTTTTTACCCATCAGACACCGCGCCAAAGATGGCCGCGGCGTCTGAATGAACGCCCATCGGTGCCGGCACCGATCGGTACAGCCGCCGATCCGACGATGGGATGGTGGTGGGGAGCCTTGTGAAGGTCCGCGCTTACCCGGGGAGTTTGCCCCCCATTCCGTCCGCAACAGGAAAAGGGGGGAAACTGCCATCTTTTTACACCCCCAATGATTGCCCATGCAATGCATTAGGTTGTATTAAAAAATCGCGCCCCCTAGTTGGGAAGCACCATAGGGGACTAAATGTTACGTAAAAAAAAAAAAAAAAATTTTTAAAGTAAAAAAAAAAAAAAGTATTAAAAGTTCAAAAAAAAACCCCCCTTTCCCCTTTTTTCAAATAAAATCAATAAAATAAAAAAAAATTTACACAAATTTGGGTATCGCCCCGCCAAAAAAGTCCAATCTATAAAAAATTAACATCATTTATCCCGTAACTTTTAAAACC
Source organism: Phyllomedusa bahiana (assembly GCA_025379985.1). Taxonomy (NCBI): domain Eukaryota; kingdom Metazoa; phylum Chordata; class Amphibia; order Anura; family Hylidae; genus Phyllomedusa; species Phyllomedusa bahiana. Next base: position 3,297 of record JAODAL010042587.1, on the reverse strand, counting down.
GTAGAAAGAAAAAAAATTTCCAAAAGCCAAAATTGCTTTTTGGGCATTTTAAAAGTCACTCAAAAAAAAGGAATAAAAATTTTTCAAAAAAGTCGATCATTCCAAACTACTAGCATAAAAAAAATACATTCAGCCCCAAAAAAGCCCCCCCCACTGAGTCCGTGGTGTTAGTACAAAAAATTATTGGTCGCACAAAATGCGCCGTGGCGCAAATTTTTAAAAAATAAAAATGTTGGAATTTTTTTAGGTACCAAAACTAACGGAAACCCACATGTTTGGTATTCCGGATGGTAACAACCTGTAGAATACAGATAACACATTTTATTTACCGAAGATTTCGCCTAAAAGCAAAAAAAACCCCGCAAACATGGCGAAAATAAAAATTTTTTCACAACCTGCCCCCCTTGGAATTTTTTGCGGTTTCCCAGTAATTTCTAAAGTATGTAAAAACACCCTTAGAAAGTACATCTTGTCCCGAAAATAAAAGCCCCCCTGTGTCCCATGTAGGTGGAAAAAAAAAAATTTTGGCTTTTTAGAAAGGGGAGGAGGGAAAAACTAAAGGGGCACCCAAAAAAAAAAACGTCGGGTCGTTAAGGGGTTAAAAATGAGGAACAGTTCAAGGTAGAGCAAACGTAAAAAAAAGGGGGCATTTGGTCTACCACTGATCGCCTGACATATACCTCAAAATTTGTAATACAGTAGTGTAAACCTAGCCTCTAACTAGTTCCTTATCTCCAGCCATATAAAGCACCTTTTACATCAGGTTTTTAACCTCTGTTAAACTGATACATTTTAAAGACTGAAAAAAAAGATATAAATGTTGCCTCATGTTCGCTTTAAAAACCCTTTTTTTTAAAAAATTTTTGCATACATTTGCATCAGATTCTATTTTTGAAAGAAAAAAGGATTTTGTAACTTTCTGTTATCAATAAAAGGTTTGTTTTTGTAAATATTAGGCCACATTCACATTTTTGTCTTTGGCCAAGGGAAATTTGCTTTGGGATACTTTTGAAAGTTTAAAACCCCTGACGAAACGGGCAGGGGGGCCAAAAAGGGTTCCAGGGGGGCAACACATTTCAAAATTTGGGCCCCCAAAAATTAAATCCTTTTTACCAAATGTAAACGGGTTTCCCCCTGAAATTGGACACAAAAGTATGGTAGTCTACGCCTTTTCATCCTTCACAAAAAACATATAAAGACGTTAAAGTATGGAATTTTTTCCCCTTTTTTCCCTTTTAAAAAATTTTATTTTTTTCTTCGTCCCCTTTTTTGGAGAGGTGAAATGTATTTTTGTGAAATGCCCCTAAATGGGGGGAGCCCATTATCGGAGTCCACTTTAGGAGGGGGTTTTACATTTCCCCTTTTTTCCAAAAACCATAAAAAATGCTAGCAATTAAAAAAAGCCCCAAATCCGTTCCCCCTTTACTTAAAGCCTTGGAAATTTTCAAAATACGCTAGTTTCTTTTATAGAAAGGACTTTAAAAATCTAAAACCCCCCTGCTTCCTGGGGTTCAGAAAAGTGGAGGGGGTTTCCCCCAAATTCCCTCTAAAAAAAAATTGTTGGCTATAGGGGGTGGCCAGGGACCAAAAACCCTTTTGCCCTGGTCTGTATGGGGAAGAGCCCCTCAGTTTTTGGATTGCTAAATAACACCATGTAGAATTTAGGTAAATGTGGAGTTTCACAATAAAAAAAGAAACTTTTTTTAAAGAAAAACCCAACCCCGCCACCCCCAAATTCTTTACCCCCAAAAAGACAAACCCCAAACCCTTGATACTAGGGGGCCCCCCAACACCACCACCCCCTTGATACGGGGCCACCCCCAAACCGGGACACCCCCCTTTCCCTTGAAACCACTACAATTTTCCCAAATTCACCCTCTATACCACTACTGACACCACCCTCGATACTACTACTGACACCACCATCACCCTGTCTACCATCACCACTACCCCTTTAAATACCCTTTAAAACCCAAACAAACCTTGAAACCATTACTGAAAATTAAACCAAATCACCCTTAATCCCATTTACGAAAAACCAACCATCACCAGCTTTAAAAACCACAACTGACCCCAAACCGAAAACCTTTTGAAATTAACCCCCCCAAAACCAGTTTTAAAACCCCCTTACGAGGGGCCAAACCACCAGTTTTCCCATATAACCACTACTGAAAAAGGAAACCAACCACCAGCTTTCCAAAACCCCCTTTACACCCACCATCAACCCTTTTGTTATTTGCCACCTCCATTTTTATAAACTATTTGACAAACCACCAACCGCCCTCTGATACCCAGGATACCAAAACCACCATTAAATACCCCCTACGGAAAAACCAACCCCCCTTTAATAACCAAACCAAATCACCCCCCCTTTTTTTTTTTCCCCGGACCCCAAAATTTTTTGTTCATTCGTCATCTGAGAATGTGTTTACCAAATTTTTAAAAAGCCCCTGTATGAAAATATAAAACTGATTTTTACATCTATACTAAATTTAGGGTATGTTCCCCACGGGTTTTAAATTCCCCGGGCGTATGGGGCAGCGCAACAAAAAGAACTGGGGGCGCTTTATGGGCCGTTCAAAATAGTTTTAAAACCCCTTTAAAGGGGAACCCCACCTGTTTTTTGCCCTTCCCCTGAAAACAGCCCTTTTTTTTTAAATTTCTGACATTGTAAAATTTATGGGGAAATAAAATTTTTTTGCCCAATTTCCCTTACAAAATAAAGGGGTGATTCAAGATTGTTTTCCCGTGACAAAATTGGGGTTTTAAAAGTTATAAAAAATTTTTTAACCATAAAATTTCCTTGTTTTTTTTGGGGAAAAAAATTTTAAAAAATTTTTTCATGAAAATTTTGGGGGAAAAAATTTTGCGTTTTTAAAAATTTTGAAAAAATTTCCCTGCGCCAAGACAGATAATTAGCACGCAAAAAATATTTTTAAAAAACAAGCATCTCCAAAAGGCCCCACATAATTTTTGGCATCTTTTTTTTAAAAGGGGTCTTTTTTTTTTTTTTTTTTTAAGTAAATTAGGGGGGCTTAAAAAATTTAGGTATTTTTTTCCCCTCACATTTTCAAGAAAATTTGCAATATACATTTTTTTTGGGGAACCACTCCATTTTTCTGACAGGGCCCCTTTTTGGGGGGCCCCTGAAAGGGTTAGAAAAACCCCCAAAAGGGTGAGGGCCCTTTCTGAGAAACTAAAAACCCCCTTTAAACGTTTTTTAAAACCCACTATTGGGGAATTTTCCATAAACCCTTTCAGAAAATTTCACAAAAAATTTTAAAGCAAAGGGAAGTG